>CAVNYN010271871.1:0-31004 GCA_963692815.1 Nyctanthes arbor-tristis | reverse complement strand
GCTTCTTCTTTTCAAGAAAAGAAATAAATTTTTTTTTCTTCCGCTACAGAAACGTCCGCCCCTTTCTCTCTTTTTTTTTTTCTTGCTTTTTGTGTCTTTGAATTGGGTTCCTATAATATATATATATGTGTGTGTGTGTGTGTGTGAATCACTTGGCCCAAGTCTCCCGAAAATTCCTGAAATTTCCCCCCTTTTTTTTTATAACAAAATTCTTGTTTCCACTTTAATCCTAAATTTTGTGTGCATATTAAATTTGGTCCTTATATTTTTAATTGACTTCGTAGAATTGATAATTAAAAGAATTGGAATGTCACATGCAAACCCGCAATGGAACAACACCAAAGGAACCCACACCAGATTAGAAGCCAACCCATAAAAGCTAATTACTCGGTTGTAATTAAAAATCCCTAACGATCCATGTGATTCACGACTTGAAAATGATTGGTATACGAAACTAATCACCCCCAACGATATGGAACCCAAAACCCCTAGCAGTGTGAACGCCATAAAGAGTTAATCACACTCTTTGATACGTTCGGGTTGTTCAAATTCTAACAAGATAATAAAAGAATTTTTCCTCACAATTATATTAAACTTACAATATTTTTGATTGTGTGTTTACAATGGAATAAAAATGCTTATATATAGCATGTAAAAGACCTAGGTTGTCTTAGGGAACAAGAAAATACCAAAAAAAGGAAAAACAAAAGGAAATTAGAAATAAAACAAAAATTCCGGAAATCCTCCAGCTCAGTCGTGTGTTGGTCGCTTGGTGGTCGCATGTTTCAGACTCTCTGAATCAGGCTGTATGCAGTCACATGATGAGGTCGTGCGAAGGCTGCATAAGATCGCATCAGGCCCTATTAGGCCTTATGGACTTCTTCAGCCAAAAGTTCTCCCTTATTGTTGATTGGTCCCCAAACTTCTGATTTGCATTATTTTAGGCTCCAATCACCAAATTTCTGTCATCTCTAATCTATACTTGAATTAAATTCATCTCCTTTGATTCTTCTTTACTCAAGTCAAGCTCTAATCCTTTTCATATCCACTGGATGTTATACCGTAAATCTTGGACTACTCCCGCAATTTCTAACTTAATTGTAGTAGCTCTTGATCTTATAATTGGTCCAACGGGAACATAAAGTGGATATATTTGAGTACTTTTGCCTTGGCTTATATCACAAAGCCTCAATTCAAGGAAAGGTTCAAGACTGGGAAAAATCGATGATTCTTAACCAAACTTTGGTTCTGAGAGGGTTATATTTTTTTGGTAATTTTCGAGTTGATTTTTCGGTAGTCTTTGTTTCCAAATGGAAAATTGATGTTTTCAGGAAAGCCTTTACACAATTATTTTCAAAATACGATGAGTCCAATGCTCCAAACTATTGGTATATAAATCTATAGTATAAAGTAACTACATGAGCTATAAACACTCAATAAACATGATAACATGCATGGCATATTCAAGGTGTAACACTCCGTAAAATTTCAAAAGTTCTAGCTTTGACTCAATTCTCGAATAATACTTAATTATAAGAAATTAAAGAGTAAATTTCTAATTAGCCGTGATATTTGATAAGAAATTGAGAACATTTATGTGGGCTTTAATGAGGATGAAAAACGGTTTCTTGGATTTCTATCAACTATATTTATTGGTTAGTAATATTACCAAAAGAAAAATAAAAGCAAATCGGGTAATGAGTTCGAGGCCAAAGAAGGCTTAAATAAGAAATGCGATACTATAGTGATATAGTCGAAAAGTCAAGGACCTAATTATAGAATGTATTAAGTTGAAGGGCTCATTAAGTGATAAGTAGAAAAATCTAGAGGACACTTGGACCATTGGAATTGCTCACATAAATAAAATGAGAGAACACTTGGCATTCTTGCTAGTAAAAATTCTCATAAACTTCCAACTGGACCTATTTTTATTGGCTAGGTATTAATGATTTAGAAACAATTAGAGACTCTTTTATTGGTAGAATCCAAGGATTTTTAGAAAGTAATTGGGGAAATTCGTCCATAAATAAAGGAAGGCTTATAACACCTTTAAGAAGTCTTCTAAAACACATTATTGGCCTTCCAAACAAAGCTTTCTCTATATACATACAAAGCCTCACTTTGAGATCTACTTTAGTTGAGAAATACTCAACGATTTGAAGATATTTTTGTCATATATAGGTATCCACTAATCCTTAAAAGGAACAAGAGCAAGGTGAGTAACTAATGTCTTGGTTTCCATTGTCATGCCATTATTTTACAAAAGAACAATTGTTTGATGTCTTATTATGGTGAGAAATTGAATGTTTTCTTGCATATAAATCACTAGTATTGCCCTACCCACTCTGTATTAAATTGCTTTGAATTATCCCCATGCTATGACCTATTCCATGACCTGGGGATAGGAACGATTAATATGGTGTCTGATTTGATTGATAATATTTTTTGAGACTTTGGTAAGGGTCAACCGGAGTTATTGTGGATCCATGTATCATTGTATTGCCATGAGTAACTTAGCATTGAATGATATTATTGCGCGCTATGGGTAATAGGTGATTCTAGTGTTTGGGCCCTATTATGCATTTAAAAAGGTTTATGTATCTTTTACTTATTGAAATTGTAATTGTAAAATGGTTTCCCTTGAATTCTCGTGGCAAACCAAAACATTATGTTACTCACGGGGTACGTAGTACTCACTCAATGTTTAATTATCTTTGTAGATGTTCATCCGCAATGTATTTGAAAGACAAGCAGAGACTTGGAGTGAAAAGTCAAGTAGAAGTAGGATATCACAAGTAATCGAGACGGATTTATGGGGTTACTACAAGGATGCCCCGTAATTTCTCATGTATTTGGGCACTATATATGAGCTTAATGTGTATTGTGATGCCCACCTCTATTATGATAAGTTCATGGCTGATACTTTTATTTTTCACTTAATATGGCAATATGATATTAGAATAAATTAGGTACTTGCATATGTAAAACTTAATGTGTACTACAATGAATAACTTTTGTATAAATTGGGAGCCTATTCTCCATGTAAAGGCTTCCCCATTACATGACTCGGTAAGTTAATAATAAAGTAAGTTTATTAACATAATTTGTTCTTTATGCAAATTTTGATATAGTTATGTAGTAAACAAGAGTAATAGATAGATTTCCAATTTTATTTCCTAAACTAGAGAAAAGAAGAGAGACTCATGAGAATTTATATTTGTCATAAATTTACTTCGGAACCTAAAACTATATGGTAATCAACCCACTAGTTAATTTGTCGCATCCTACGTTATAAGTATAAATTACCAACTAATGTTTTCATCCATAAAAGCAATCCACTTAATAAGAAAATTCGCCAAGCAACAGGGTGTGATACATGGGATATCTAATGAGTGAAGTGATACTCCCACACACAATCAAGCATACGGGGCCTGCGTCTCTCGTATAAAACACCTCATGAATTACTCATACTAATAGACAAGGCTTGGCCATATATCAATATACCATGATTTGGCCCCGAATACTACATCTAATATATATCCAAGCAGTGAGCTGTCTAGCCCGCAACACTCACGAGGGGTGTACCGCCCCAAGTGGTATATCTACCTAGATAGCTATATAGACGGTACATTATACTAGAACCTCGTGCAAATCATCTATTGCATTAGCAATACACAACTTACCACCTTCTGGTGGTTGATAATATCATGACATATTTCTCACGTATGCCAGTCATCTAAATACTCAATAAATGCATATATGGCGTGCAACACATTATGGGATTGTTTGATTCTTTTTATTTTTTCTCTTTATAAATTCACCTACAATGATTTGACTATAGATTTGACAACTACTCAATAATCACCACACATTTCAAACTTTAATTAAATCTCCACCACTCATTTCTACTCATTATAAATTCTCTTTATAAATTCAAAAAATAAAAAGCTTCAAACAAGCTTTATGTACTATATAATAACAGCAATCTACTAATGCATAAGAGTGAACATATATCATTCATACATTCAAGCATAGTACTGTAGGTAGAATTATCAAATTTACCTCTATAAGTCACAATGTTTGAATAATTAACTCCTATATCATATAAATTACCATTTAATAAAAAACATAGAGAATAATAATTTAATATAAATAATATTATTTTACGGTAGACCTCAATTTAAGCAGTTAAACACATGTTGAGAAATCTCAACACTTGGTCGACCACCAAATATTGTGGTTGACCGGAATTTAAGTTCCAGTCGCCTACAAAATCTTTAGTTGGCCAGAAGGCGAAAAATAACATATCGTCAAGTTTCTAAGTATTCGTATAGAGATTTCTATTTTCCTCCTCTATTTATAGTTTTCCTTAGGGCCTAACCGCAATTAAACTTTTATTTAATTGTACAGTTACCATAGGATAAATTTCGTAATTATCCTTAACGGATATTCATCATATTAAAAATAATTCTTCTTATAAAAATCAAATAAAATGATTTATTTTATTCCTAAAAAACTTCCGAAAAACTGTCAAAAGACTAGAAAATTATTTTTAACTAAAATAAAATTTTTGGGCATTTCACTTCTCTAAAAATCATATTGAATATTGAATTAATTATTATTGAAGCGGCTTTGTTTCTTTGGCATGAGCAAAGCGAGGGTTTGCATGGGTACAAAAAGAAACCTATTATTCATGCGCAAGTTTGATTCTACATTTTAATTGGAGAAATGAAGTGAAACAAAGGCAGAAACTTGTTGGCCAATGCGAATGGCCAAAAATGAGCTGTGCGATGTAACGATGCACTCTCTTATTTTCAAAGTTTACCTTTTACCTGTTAAAATCAAATGTGGAATAATAAAGTCAAGATCAAAATTAAATTATTTGGGTCAAAATTTAAGTCATCAATGAGTTTAAGTGCAATAATTAGAGGTTGAAAGACTTATTGGTAAATAAGGGTTGATTCTTTTGTATTTTTGTAGTTGGGAAAGGGTTGATCGTTTCCTCTATTCTCGGCTGTAATATTTCTTCTATGAAATAAATTGATTTTAAAAAAAGGTAAATAAGATTTCCAATGACTAACTTATATCATTTAAAGATGTTGAGTGACTTGGAGTGCAAATTGTATAAATATATATAATTTCCCTTCCATTGGGATTAATTACATACATTACATATACAAACATACACATTCACACGCAATCGGCCAAAAGAAGGGGAAAATGGAAAGAAAAGAAAAAGAAAATGGAAGGAAAAAAGGGAAAGAAAGGAGGAATTTGGACCTTGCTAGCATGGTTTGATATTTAGGCTTTTGATTTCTTACATAATTTCGTAGGTAAGTCAAGAGATTGTTTTTAGGGTTTATGTATTTTTAATGGGGGTTGAATTTATAGTTTATTCTTATAATTTGAGCTTAAATAATTGGTGTTTATATTGTAAAAAGGATGTGTTTTAATTTTTAGCTCACATAATACATTGTGGCGTGATTTTCATAAACCCTAAAAATTGAGAAATTGGGGATTTTGTGTAATGTAATCTTTGATGCTGATATATTAGTGAAGTAAAGATGAAATGTTATTTGAATTGAGTTTAAGATGGAGTAATACTGTTGACAATTATTACTTTGAAGTTAAAAAGTATTTGTAGTGATTAAAGGTAGATGGACATGTATATGAAGATGTTTGTGAAATTGTCATAATGAAAAACTATTAAGAAATAAATATGTTGACGTTATTGAGAATTTGAGACTTTATGTATTATTATGAATGAATAAGGAATGAATGAAGAGTTGTATCGTGGAATAAAACAATATGTTGATGCAATAAGTGAATTTATAGGAAAGAAATAGATCATGACATAAAGAGAAATGATGTATTGATTTATTAAGTTGTGAGTAATTAACAAAGTGAAATAAATGAAATGGAAATAGATAAAGTCGATAAATGGGAAATTAGAAGTCATAAAAATAGAAAGTGAATTAGGACGGCCCATTTTGTGATTAAATTAAGGGATTGATATTATGTAAATTTTGACGACAAAATTTAATGGGAATTCTATTAATGTTGTTGATTTTATTTGTTAATGCATTATTGAGCACTTCACGATAATTCTATTAATGTGCTTGATTTTATTTGTTAATGCATTATTGAGCACTTCATGATGATGGCGTGATATATTTTGAGGATTTTTGTTGGATATATGATTTGATAAATAAATGTTATCGAGTAATAGTGACATGATATTAAGATACTGATGCGTAGAATAGATAAATACAAGTAGATTAAACAAGTTTTTCATTATAGCATATTAAATATTTTACTTTTTAAAAGTCAAGCATGTTTTTCTTATTATGGTAATATATAAAATTTATAAAATGTTTAAGCATGTTATTATCTTTAGAATGTTATTTCAAAAAGGAAATAGTTGTATTATTACGTTAAGAATTTTTATAAAAGCCTATTATGTTATGTTATGAGATTCTTGAGAAAAGTATAGTATAAGAATTATTTTCAAAACCACCAAAGTACCCATGTGATCTTTACCCGCTCTGCACTATTGTGATCTATTCTATTGTATTAGACTAGCTTCAATGATGTTACCCATTTTGCACCAGTGTGATTTGTTCTACGGTATTAGACTAGTTATATACAGGTCTTTAGTACCTATCATCATGCACACATAGGTTTTGGGATGTGTATAATGATGTTAGCCTCTAGGGCATGCCTTGCCCGCAAAATGCTAGTATTTAGCACTTATATGATTTAGCACTACTATTATGATATGCAGTTTTACTATTATATAAATTCATATTTCAAACTCAGAAGATGTTTGCAATTCATACTTAGAATTTGTAGCTTTTAAATTATATATATCTATATAGTATCAAGTTCAATAGATTTTCAACAATGACTACTATGAAAAATTATATATGTATATCTATATATATTTGCAAACTTATCCACTCACTGAGTTACCATCTCATATATTTTCTAACGTTTGGGATCGAGTTTGAATATCTATTGAATTGCCTGAAGAGTTCTTAGCCAGCTACCATTGTATTGCATTCATTTAATATTTTCATTATATTTTTAAACATAGGTGTTTGATCGTGGTTGGAAAATTAATTTTCATGAGTTATTGTTTCAAGATCATTTAAACTCCGCGTAATTATAATTCTCCACATGAATTTCATTATATTTTTAAACATAGGTGTTTGATCATGGTTGGAAAATTAATTTTCATGAGTTATTGTTTCAAGATCATTTAAACTCCGCGTAATTATAATTCTCCACGTGAATTTCAGTGTTGATTATTTATATCTTGGTGATGAATTGATTTACTTATGGAAAAAGTATATTTGCTTCATTTTATATGATTTGAATGAATGAGGTGATTTATACTTTCAGGTTGGATATGTCCAATTTACAAAGAAAACTCCACTAAAATTTTTATGAAATCATTTAGTCTAAAAGTTTATGTAGTTTCAAGACATGTTTTTAGTTTACCTCAATGGTGAGTCTAGGTAAAGCTGGTATTCATTGTCGGCGTACGTCACGTGTCAGGTCTAGTAAGATGGCTTTGGACGGGGCGTGTCATGCGAACTTTGAAACTCAACTTGATACAGCGGTGGAGGAGAACACCGACCAGTATATATCTCAGGGGAGCAATAATATATGATGATAGATAAAATGTTCCATAGAATTTTTGCTGTACGGGCTATATGAAATTAATTGGCGAAGACAACAAAACCTACAGCTTTATTAAAAGGCCTTCTGTTTGTCAACCAACACAACAGTCGAATACAAGTGGTCAAAATGGATTGTCTAAGAGTTATACAAAGGCTTTGTATGTCTTTGGACTACCCTTGCCCGTTATTCTTTGCTAAATGAATTTGCTTCTAACTATTATGAATTATCCTTGTAATTTCATTCATCATAAAGCAAATGAAGTTGCCTAAACCATTCTCATTTTTTCTTTATCTACCAACTTAGTCTATAATTGGATAGATCATACTCCCTTGTTTCTAAGCATGGCTATTAGCCATGATTTGCATTAGCAAAATTAATTTCCGTTTCGAGAAGAAAGCTTACTAAAATTGTCCTAGCTCGAACCAATAGGATTCGGTTTAGATAAGTGCCAGTTAGTTATTCTCTTAAATCAATTTTATTAGTTCAACTATGAGTTGGTAGGAAAATGAGTCATTTTGTTAATACTCAGTGATAACTGTTGGAGAATTGTTCAAATGTTTTGACGAAGTAGAGAAAAAAAGGGTAGTTCTGTGAAATAGAACTAGTGTGTATGCTCGTAAGCTGTGCGGCCACATGGCTTATAGTTTGCTATTGCACATAGTCTCAGCAAAGAATAGTGCGAATTAGTGTGCTCTTTAAATTTTTGGCATCTCTTCGTGAATTATTGTGATATTTCACATCTAAATAGATGACTGTTCGTGATAACACTTGGAAATATATAAATATGAGATGGATTTTCAAGGTTGAATGTAGAAAAATATCGTACAATACACAAAACAATCCTGAAAACTTGATTAAATAATGCTTTTAAGTTCAAATTTGAATTCCATTTATGCTTTGAGAATTAATCTAGATATGAGACTTGATTAATCCACGAAAGCCATTAACGTTGTAGTCCTTAAAGCATATCGAACCAAGAGGAAGCAAATATAATGTTTGGACAACAATTTCAAATTGTGTTTAAGCCTCCATTTGTAGTTCATGTTTGAAGTAATCCGGTTTGGTTTGTAGTCATGCTGTTGAAGTTTTGCCATGTCAAATGATTATTTCCGACAATCTAAAAGTACATTTCCTGTTGATATGGTGTATGTGAGCTAGTCTACGGGGAAGGTTCAAAAATTTCAAATAAGTCTTTGTTTGCATAAATGCATACCATCATTTCTAACATCTTATGATGGAAGGCATTTAAGCGTTAACTTATGTTGTATTTGTTCGCCCTCAATCTATATTGGTGAATACATAAATTGTTGGATGCAACTTTGGTGAACTTATATTCGGTGCAAAACTAATATTCACTTACAAGTTAATTAGTGCAAACTTTTTGCTGTATGATAAATTATGCATGAAAAATTTATTATCGGGACTTGAACAAATGACATGGAAATGTAAATTAGTTTCGCAAGGATCAATTATTTAATGCATTTGACTTGAGAATTTTTAGATTCTCTGGAATTGGTTTCTTTGCTATGGTAGCTATAAATAAATGCAATAGTTATGCATGAACTAGTTTTGCAAGGCCATACTTGATAGTGCCTATGACCCAATAAGGAAGGGGCCCAATTACATGAAATTTCCTAGTTTCGTTTTTTCTTCTTTTTTCTTTTTTGGCTATACACATGAATTAAAAATGTGCCATTTTACATCAACCTAGTTACACATCTACATTTTTCAAAAGTTCTTTTTATTAATGATATATATTATTATATAATTTATACCCCATTTTTTCAAGATTATTTTATTTCTCTTTTAAGTACCTTTATTATTATTTTAAAATTTTTATCTCCTAAATTTTCTCCATATTTTCTAATCAACTTCTTTCATATTTCTCATCTATCAGGAAAATGAGAAAAAAAACTTAATTTCAAGTTTGAAGACTACTACAAATTTACAAATATTAATATATTAGACTAACATTAGTTTTCAGAACCCAAACCTTTCAAAGAAAAAGTAAAAAAAATAAAATTTAGTAGGGTTTACTTTTATTTTTTGATTAGTGAATTATTGTGTAATTTGTTTCTGTTCAACAACTTAAATTATTATTTTGTTGGTTAATATTGAATCATTATAGGATTGTTGTGTTTTTTTTTTTTTTTGGCTTTATTTTTAACCTATTTTTTTTTTTTTTTAAAAAAACGGAAAACTCTAATAAAATCCGCAAATGATGGCAACCCTACCCCATTATACTAACAAATGTACCTTGGGTTCAAAGGAAAACAATAAATCATTGGATAAGTATTGGATTGTTTTCAACACTTTAAATTTTTAAATGTGAAGCCATATTCTAATGATGTAAAGTGCTCGTTGTCACGAAAAATGAGGGCGGAGTTTTTACAAACTTTTAGTAAAATTTAGATTGTATGTTCAAATATCTCTAAATGTAAAAAAAGATATTGGAAGAACTTTACCTATATGAGCTTAGAAGTGGTGCCGCTTCAAGGAAAGGTCTGGAGTTACCTTCTGAAAGGTTCATGAACTCGGATAGGCCAAGTCCATAAACGCGCCAAAGCAAACATATGGGAACGATTAGAACTAGGGTGTTCATGTATGCGACGAAACTAGTGTTGTTACAAGGAATAATAGGTTCAAAGCCAAACTTAATCGGGATTTCGACAACACTTTGCGATATTTACACTAATATAAGGTTCAAATTGAAACATACCTTATTCTATGCATGGTACTGATATAGCTAAGTTGGTTCAAATATATTTAAACAAGTCTGTGATTTTTGGAGAATTGTTCAAATATTTTGAGGAAGAAGAGAAGAAAAGGGTTGAACTATGCTTCCTTATGGTTATGTTCAGTAAAGAAAAATGCAGATCAGTGTGTTCTTCGTTGAATTTTTGGCGTCCCTTCGTAAATTATTGCGATCTTTTATGTACAAATAGATGTCTATTCTTGATAACACCTAGAAATCTATAAATATGAGATGGAATTTCAAGTTTGAATATAGAAAAACATGCTACAATACACAAAAACTTTACAATGTCAGAACATAGCACAAATTTTATTAAATAATGTTCTTGAAGTTCCTATCCTCTAATAATTTATGTTTTCAGAATTTGGATTTGAGGATTGATTAATTTGCGAAAGCCATTAGAGTTATAGTCCTTGCTAAAGCATCTCAAATCGAGATGGATCAAATGTACGTTTAGGCCAACGGTATTCGAATCGTGTTTAAGCATCTATTCGGGGTTTATATTTAAAGTACTGTGTTTTAGTTCATACTCGTGCTGTTGAACATAACTGGTGCATGCACGTCTCTATCTTGTCACAAATTTACTAGCAGGTTTGGATATATGAATTTTTACTTTCTTTTACTTTTGAAATATTAGGGTAAGAGTTACTTTTGCACTGTAATTAAAGGGGATTCAAGGTAAAAACACTTTTGCGACATTCTTCGCAACAAAGAGCAAACATAATAACTTCATTATTCATTATCAGCTCGTTAGGGGCGGACCTAATCGGTATCTTCAAAGGTAAATTTAATGAATACTTATTAAACTCTGAAAATGTAATTACTAACTCGCCTAACTCTCAAATATAACAACCAACTCACTGAACATTGTACAATGTTTACCATCCGTCACCGTTTACATAAATTTAAAGGTATTAGTGATATTTCTAACGACTATATTTTAGAAGTTACTAGACACACACTATACTTTATAAATGTAACAGTTAACTTACTGAAATTTCATATGTAATAAAAAACTCACTAAATTTTCAAGAATGTTTACCATCCACCACCCATGTGAATGCAAATTCCCTTATTTCCTTTCATCCTTATGGCTATTATATTATGTTTTTCCAATTGTAATTATACAAAAGAACATGATAATGCTAATTGAGTACTACACATAAAACTTTACAACGTCGTAACATAGCACAAGTTTGAGCAAAAAATCAGTTAAATGAAGGAAAATTTACAATAGTTCCAACGGAAAATACGTGAAATGGCCAATTGAGTACTACTTTTGGGTATCTTTGTTTGAAATTATTGCAAATTTTCTTTTATTTAAATGATTTTTTGCTCAAATTTGTGTAACGCTATGACACCGGGAAGTTGTATGTGCAGTATTCAATTGACATTTTCATTTTTTTTGTATAATAACAAATGGAAAAAGATAATATAAAATCTTACAACGATGAAAGGAAATAAGAGAATTTGCATTCATATTGGTGGTGGATGGTAAACATTCTTGAAAATTTAGAGAGTTTTTTATTACATATGAAAGTTTTGTGAGTTAATAATTACATCTATAAAGTATCGTGGGTGCGTAGTAACTTCTAACTGCTAAATATAGCTGTTAGCCACGTCACTAACACCGTTAAATTTATGCAAATGGCGGTTAAAATGGTAGTAGATGGTTAACATTGTCTAAAATTCAATGAGTTAATTGTTACATTTGGAAATTCAGTGAGTTAGTAGTTATATTTCCAAAATTTAGTAAGTATTCATTAAGAGCATGTTTGATCCTCTTTATAATTTCAACTTATAATTTCACCTATCATGATTTGACTGTTGAGTTGACAACTACTCAACAATCACCACACATTTCAAATTTCAGTTAAATCTGTAATACTCATTTAATCAACTTATAATTTCTTCTTATAAGTTTCTTTCATAAAGAGAATCAAACATCCACTAAATTTACTCATATCTTCCCCTATTCATAGCTATCCCCTTTTTTTGGGGGAAAAATATCCTTTTTTCACCTTTTGAAAAATTAAAAAAAAATGTTTTGGCTAGGAGTCTTATGTGGCTAATGTGACTTACTTTATGACGCCATGCGTCTAATTATATATAATTTCCCCTTAAAATAATAAACGCTTAATGTTGTTAAATTATTAATGATCATTACAACTTATATAAATAAATAACATTATTCTATGCAACATGTTAATATTATTAGTATATTTATTTAGATATTTACAGTGTGTGTGGCAACTATTTGTAAATGGGTTGTTTTTTAATTGGTTTATAAATTGTTATGTGACATTATTTTATTATTTTTTGTAAAAAGTCAAAAATTATGATTTGGTTTTTTGAAAAAAATGAAACCAATTAAATGATGCCAGCTGGCAGTTTATAAACGAACTTGTTTATAAATTTGCCAACTAAAACGTTTAGATAAGAAAATAATTCACCACATTTATAATTTGATTCTCATAATTTCACAACGTCACTTTGTTAATGAGCCAACTTTGCCAAATAAATTAAGAAACCATCATTGGTTTCGCAAAACTACAAGTGATTTTTTTAAACTACCAGTGATTTCTTATATTTTATGATAAAATCGGTTCTTTAAACGAACCTACATTTTCTTAGAAAAACTGCTTAACTAACCATTGGTTTTATTCAAATGACGTTATGTTCCTATCATCATCACTGATCGTAAGGAGGTATTTCTCCCTATTTGTCCCCAAAAAAAATATATACGTCCATCCTTCAAAAATTTCTCTAAAAATGTTTATCCTTTTCAATTCTTCATCCAATTCTCTTCAAATCTTCCCTTTCAACCTTTCTTCTCCAATCGTCTCATGTTCTCATCTTTACTCTCTTTCAATTAACAATAAGAATCTACATTTAAATTCACTGTGAAGGAGCCGTGGTATACTAGTTGTTGCTATTATTATTACTCCCTCCGTCTTACAAAGATAGTCCAATAATTATTTTTATATGAATTAAGAAACGATAGTTAATATAGTTGAACTATTAAATTTTACCTTATTTTTCTATATATACCTTTATGTCTCATTAATTATTTGAAATACTTAGATAATTGAATAACAATAATTAATTAGGAGCACATATGAAAATGAAAAATTAAACACATGCTCAATACGGTAAGTGAATTATTTTTTGACACTGGCAAAATAGAATAGTGAACTATCATTTTGGGACGGAGGGAATATCATTATTACTTCTGTCTATAAAGATTGTCAAATTCTAATTTTCACAAACATTAAGGAAAATACAATTAACAGTGCTCGAAAAGTAAAATTTAATATTATATTTTTAATATACTCTTTTATTTATTAAATATTTTAAAGAGGGTATAAAAAAATTAATGTTCTAACCATATTTTAAAATGGGTAGGGAGCAAATCAACACAAAGGCTCGCTTCCAGCGGCAGGGTGAGGTTGAAAACCCACCGAACACAAGTGGAATCAATTTCATCTTATGATGCGGGATGTGTGAGAGAAGGCCCCTTGTGCGCAGAAGTGTACAGTTTGCTAGGGGAACCAAGGTCTATTCGAGGTATATCCTGCGATTTACGATTTACCCCTTTAGAGTTCTAAGGGCTGGGTTTTAGAGGCGCAACATTAGTTCAGCGTAAGTTGAAATACTTTATGCCAATCAAAGAGGGGAAAAAAAAGGGAAAATTAGACGATTTTTGTGGACAGAACTAGCATTATTACTATAGGACGTTTCGTTAAGTCCAAGAAGCGATGGAAAGCAGTCAATGGAACCCTCTAGAGCGTCTTAACTTGACGGCTGGTCCTTCTCTTCTAGGTTGCTTTACCAACTTTGCACCCGAAAGCATCCACTCGTGTAAAAATCCCAAAACGTCCCGAACTCGTTGCAATTTTGAACTAATTTGTAGAGATACTTATCTGATTGCATTGATAAAGGGATCAAAATGGATGGTTATTTTGGGTACCCAGGTGTTGGCATGGACTCTGCTTATGATGAAATGGGAATGGATGATATGGATCTCCCAGAGGAGAACCCAACGCTTAAAGTTGGAGAAGGGAGGGAAATTGGTGATCATGGCCTGAAGAAGAAGCTCCTCAAAGAAGGTGAAGGATGGGAGTATCCCAACCCCGGTGATGAAGTTGAAGGTACATTCAGTATTTGTATACTGATATCCGGGTACGATTCAATTCAAAAGATCCTTTTTTTTTTTTCCGCGTTTCATTGTGTTGTAGCTCTATAATTTGTTCAATATATTGTGTTGTTTGCACAATTGGCTCCTATAAATTTGCATCTATTCCCTTTCGTATATTTGTTTAGTCGGGGCAGTTCTTTTAACCAATAAATATGACATATGATTTTGACAAAGAATTATGTCCCTATCCCTTTAGATTAAGACAATCCTACAGTGTGTATCAGTGTGTATTCATTCCACTGATTAACTATAAATCTTATATTAAGATTAAAAAAGGAAAATGTTCATTTATTTTTACTATAAAAATTTTCTTGAAGTTTGTCAAAAAAATTGTAGATTTGCTAGGAATGGACAAAACGTAATTTTAATTCGGTTTATAAGTGGAGATTCTGAAAGTTTTCTTTGGGGATCCATTGAAGTTCCCTTTTTTTCCTTAAAAAATTGTGATATGTTCTTTAATTTTCATTTTGATTTACAAGTATTTAGTTTGGAGAAATGTATTTTCATGATGGTAGTCTTGCACATAGTTTGCCAGCATCATCGTGCACATTTTACTCCAGTAGGATGATGTTGGACGGGTTATGTCAGCCTTATGTCTTCTGTGTTTAAAAAGATAAGGACACATATCTATACAATATATAAAAGAGAATAACGTGGAGAAACATTTTTAGATGATAATACCCCCATATATATTTCATAATTACATATTTGTTCTTTAATTATACTATTATAGTTTGTAATTAAACATAAATTACTATTTAATAGCATATTATGACATCTAATGTTTTGTTGTCTCCTCAAATTCCAGCATTCAATCCTCTCTCATGTTGAATATTTTATTTTATTTTTTGCATTAAATGGTATTCAGTTACAAAACATCATCAATCAATTTAGTTTTCATGTATTTTGATCACATTTTTTCTGAAAAGGAACTTAGTGGTATGTATTCTCTTATTAAAATGACATGCGTTGGCCCACGAAATTTCTCTCCTTATCAAATACAATTTCTGATTCCCTTTCAGGTTTAGTGGACCTTTTAGTATAAGTTTAGTAAGATAAAAGAATTTGGTTTAGTTAAAATAGTTGAGTATTCATTTTTTTTCAACGGTTTAAAAAGTTTATATGTAGATAAATAATATGTCAAGATGAAATTATAGCAACGCCAAACAAGTGCAATGCACGTGTCACATACTAGTTCTTCATAAAAAATTACTTTCATCATTTCAGTATAATCTCTTTCTAATTCTCCATCACACAATTAAAAAAAAAAAAAAAAAATCCTTCCCCTTGAAAGAAACTACGAAGTGATCACATCTGTTCCCACCGAGCCTTTTCCCCCAAATATCTGAATCTATTTTTTCTTTATTGCATACTGAATAAATGAATGATTATTTTTTAATTTCTGCAGTTCATTATGTGGGTAGTCTGCTGGATGGAACACAGTTCGATTCTAGCCTTGATCATGGGACTTCACTCAAATTTAACCTGGGCAAAGGTATGTTTCTATAAAAAGATGCATCTTCACTGGGCAGTAGAAGCTCTGAAGGCTGCTAATTATTGGAAACAAAGATAAGACTTATGTTTTCTTGTTAAGTTATTAATATATTTTATAGAATTCTTGGTAATAGGAGTTGGAACTCATAATAAATCTTCAAAATATAGGTATTCCACTGACAGAGTTTCACAAGTATTTTTAGTTATACGTTCTGCAATATCAGTCATTCAGCCATATGAGTAATTCTATTTGCAAAGAAAACAAATTTTTTTCCATAATATTAAATAGGCTCTTCTGCGCATGAAGTTTAATTTTTTACTTATAATAATATGAGTAGTTGCAAAAAGGCCAAAGAATCTGGGTGATCTTACATTCTAGATTAATGCTGTTTAGCACCACGGGTGCTTAGCACCATATCAATGTGGCATTAAGCTGTTCACAAATGATTTCTATTTAAAAGTAGAAATGGTTTTTATGGAAATGAGTGGTAGAGATTTGTGTGCTACCGGTGAGACTCATAAAATGTATGGATGTGATTGCATTGACCAAAATTTAAAAAAAAAAAGTGGTTTGTAAACCGGTTCGCCTGTTTAGAGGTTCATTTCACTGGTATTTATTTAGTTCAGTTTTAGGCTATAGCTGGACTAGACTTTGGGCCGGTTCTTCTTTTTCTGTTTCAACAGGCCTGTCCGGTTTTTAGAACATTGGTTGCCACAGTAGTGCTACATAGCATTATTCTACATTCTATTTCTATTTCAAACAAGAAATATCTCAAACCAATCACATCTATACATTTCATGGGACTCATATTTATTGCAAAAATCTCCACCATTCATTACACTAGTTCTGTTTCTATTTTGAAATGGAATAAAATACTGAGGACTTAGTCTTCAAGTGTTATTGCATCTTGAGGACACTGAGTGCAAATTCTCATAGTAAATCAATAACCATGAGTATTTTGTGATTAGGTTCGAATCTTAGGCTCATGTATCAAAATTACTATCATTTTTTACTTCCAAAAAAAAAAAAAAAAACTCTCACTTTGGAATATTATTATATATTTGCTTATGTCCATGATGATAGCTGTGCTATAAGTCACTGTGTATTCCAGTGTTGTACTTTCGTACATTAAGAAATAAATAAAAAATAAAAAATGAAAAAATAATAGCTCTGCTAATACCTAACTTTTCTTTCCTTGCACAGGAAATGTAATAAAAGGATGGGAAGAAGGTATCAAGACAATGAAAAAAGGTGAAAAGGCCCTCTTCACTATCCCTCCAGAATTGGCATATGGAGAGTCTGGGTCCCCTCCAAAGATTCTTCCAAATTCTACTCTTCAGTTTGAAGTGGAGTTGCTCTCTTGGATTAGCGTGAAAGACATATGCAAAGATGGAGGAATATTGAAGAAAGTATTGGCCAAAGGAGAGGGTTGGCAGAATCCTAAAGACCTTGATGAAGTATTTGGTATGTGATCTAGTTTTTTATGCTAGTTCTATCTAATAATTTGAGTTGGTCGATGTCTCCCGTAAACTATTTTCAATATGCAGTCAAATATGAGGCGCGGCTAGCGGATGGAACACCTGTTTCAAAATCAGACAAAGTGGAGTTTACTGTGGCAGATGGTATATTTTCTAGTATCATTTGTTTTATACTATCTTCAGAAAACGAAAAATAACGGACCCTAGGATTTGTTGACACGTTGAATTCTGTTCAGGATATTTCTGCCCTGCTTTATCTAAAGCAGTGAAGACAATGAAGAAGGGAGAAAAAGTCCTCTTGATTGTGAAGCCTAGTTGTACGTTTACTCCATTGTTCTGATACTTTTCTGCTGCTGCTTCTGCCTATAGGTTGCTGACTGTAAATATATTGCAGATGGATTTGGACCCAATGGCAGGTCAGCAGTGGGGGATGATGGTGATGTGCCACCAAATGCAACCCTTGAAATCAATCTGGAACTGATTTCATGGAGAACAGTTTCAGACATTACCAAAGACAAAAAAGTTGTGAAAAAGATCCTACAGGAAGGAGATGGTTACGATCATCCAAGCGATAGTGCAATTGTGCAATGTAAGTTCTATGCTAAATAACGGTGTTATATTTATGCAGGTTTGGCATTCTGAATGTCTAACCCAAAATGCTTTTTGTCCTGGTTTTATTTATTTATTTTTTTGAATGGATTTTGTCTTGCTATTTTGCAGTGAAGTTGATTGGGAAGCTGCAGGATGGTACGGTGTTTGAGAAAAAAGGTTACAATGAAGAACCACTGCTTGAGTTCAAAGTAGATGAAGGTAGAACAATACTTCTTATTCAGATTGTTTTCTTTTTATACAAACAAGCTTGCATTGATGTGAGAAGTGTAGAATGGTTGAGTGGTGCAGATGAGTGGGTCATCCCATGTGGGCCTTCCCATTAGGAGTAACCACATTAAAAGGAAAAAGAGAAAAAAAAAAAAAAAAGGAAGGAACAGAACTGAGCCAATCTACACCTATTATCTATATTTCTTTTGTATGATCCTGCTTACTCAGTCACTCTTTTATGTGGAAATTGCAGTGTGAATGATTGTTTAGATTGGTTTAGCTTTTCTTCTTAATGCAGCACGTGAACCATTTAAGTAAATTTTTACCAAGTGTTAATGTACATGGCATTATTGGCTGTGTGAATGCTGAATAAGTCATTGGTGCTTAATTTGTTCCAGCAAGCCAAGAAAATTATGATATAAAAATAATAGTAGTTTGCCATGTCATATGTGTAAAACATATGTGACGATAATTTACAAAATCATATTTATCTTAAACTTGACAATTAGAATATCAAAGTTAAGAAGATATTGATTAACTTGCCATCTACAAGTACCAGTTAATATCTCAAGTTTTCAGAATCTAAAAGTTTCAGTAATAATTAGTAAATTATTTTTTGAGAAGATTAATTTTAATAGTTTATTAATTTATAAGAGTACTTTTCAAATTTATGTGCCAGTTGTATAGGGGAACGTGTCATTTGCTAATTTTAACTAAAAGGGTATTTGATTCTCATTTATAATAAAGAAAGAAGTAGAATCAGTGATGGCTATTTAAAGAGGTTTGAGATGTGTGGTTGTAACTGACTAGTTATCAAATCAAGGAGTGAGTGGAAATTATAATTTTCCCCCATTAATGAGGATCAAACACCCTTTAAATTGTTGGTGAGATAAGTTTGCCTGGTTATAGTATTTATATTTAGTGAAAGTAGTTCCAAGAAGTTAGTGAATTTGAGTTATTATAATCCATGATACCAACGAAAAATGTTTACGATAAATGCTATGAGTGGACATCTATCGTTTTGTCTCATGAACTGGGTATCAAATGATCATGATGATGCAGGATCTATATTTAGAATTTTCAGTATTCATGTTGTGTAGATATGAGTTTTTAAGTATCTAAAATGTTCCTCATTCAGGATTTATGGCTCATCTGCTTGGAATAATTACGTAAAAGATTCAAGAATTCTGAAGAGTCTTATTATTGTGTACAGACGTCTTCTAGATTTCAATGGTTTTGAAACTTAAAATCGAGATTGTATTGAACAGCAACACAGTTAAGATATTTCTTGGATCAAATTAATATGGATCATTGAGAGTTAGAATTTTGAAAAATTTAGACTTGCTTGTTAAGGTGTTTGCCTGCTTGTCCTTGTGGTAACTGGTAATACTTGCCATCTTCTCAAAATTTAGCATAATGAAAATATCTTGTACTTGAAATAGAAGTAATAAGTTGAAACTATTCTTAATGGTTCAAAATTTTTTCAATTCCTGATGATACACTGTTCTTGAGAATTTATATATGCAAGGCACAAACTCCTCCTAGGATTCGGAATTACCAATTCATGAATGAAAATTGTTCAGGGAACTTTTATGGAAATGTTGCATGGAGTAAATTCTAGAAAGTAGGGCCCAAATATAAGAGAGCAATTTATGGTGATTGCTACCATAAGGGAATAAGAATTTCATTTAGTAAAGGGCTAGTCACTTTTATGCATATATAGTCTTAAGTTTTATTACAAACTTATTCTGCAGATAAGGTTATAGAGGGGCTTGATAGAGCTGTGAAGACCATGAAGAAAGGGGAAATTGCACTTTTAACAATCCAGGCACAATATGCATTTGGTCCATCTGATTCTCAACAGGAGCTGGCTGTTGTACCGGGCAGTTCCACGGTATATTATGAAGTTGAGCTTGTCTCCTTTGTCAAGGTTTGTGAAATGCATTTCTTCCCATGCTTCCTCTATTTCTATCTTATGAAGAACTTACTGGCAATGGGCAGTTTTTTATCAGTTATTTTCCAATTGATATCTTACTGACTGTAGGAAAAGGAATCTTGGCAAATGAGTTCCCAGGAAAAGCTTGAAGCAGCTAAAACAAAGAAGGAAGCAGGGAATGCATGGTTCAAGGTGGGAAAGTATGACAGAGCTTCAAAGAGATATGCAAAAGTATGTACCTGCTGAAGGAATGACACTATTTCAGCATGCCTTGTTGCTCGAGCTATTAGTTTTCTAACATCGCACTCTGTTATCCTCAGGCTGTATCATTCATAGAATTTGAGTCGTCTTTCAACGAGGAAGAGAAACAACAAGCTGAAGTGCTCAAAGTTGCTTGCAATCTTAACACTGCCGCTTGCAAGCTAAAACTGAAGGATTACAAAGAGGCAGAGAGACTATGCACTGAAGTTTTAGAAACTGAAAATAAAAATGTCAAAGCACTTTATAGAAGAGCACAAGCATATATGCAGCTGGCTGAATTGGATTTGGCAGAAATTGACATCAGAAGAGCACTTGAAATTGATCCAGATAACACGTAATTAGCTCTTGAGCCATGTTTTCTGCATGCTTTACATTTACTTGAGTACCATAATTGGTTTCTTACATGCGAACAGGGATGTGAAACTGGAATATAAAATTCTGAAGGAGAAAGTGAAGGAATATAATAGAAAAGATGCACAGTTTTATGGTAATATTATTGCGAAAATGAGCAAGTTGGAGCAAGAAAATTCTGTAGTAAGTGAAGTCTGATATCTTATTTCCATGTTGTCTGTCTCTATTCATGATGGGCTCAATGCAAATGAACTGTTATTGTCATTTACCTTGTTGCCAATCGCAGGTCGCCAGCTCAAAGCATGGGAAAGTGATAATGGCAATAGAAAGTAAGTCAAAATATCAGTGCATCCTGCTTTAACTACAGCCTTGTACGCACTTTTCCTTTTCTAAATAATATACCATAACAGGGAATTCGATATAAGCAGCCTAAGTATGTCTACGCTGCGCATTCCTGTTGGATTGGACACATCTTATTTGTAGTTTGCATTGTCTTAGTATGTGGTCTTTTGTTACTGCTCTGTCAGTTTACAGCACTAAGTTTATAGGTTGATAAGGCAAAGTATTAGTTTGTTAGAAGATTTATAGCATCAGTTCATGGTTGAGGATACATGAAAAAGTAAGGGCTCATACGACCACATATGACACCACAACATTTCCAAATGCAGTCAATATCCTATGGGATCAAATATGTGATCGAGAATGGACTGGATCAGTCTTTTCGGATTAAAATATTGGAAGTTTAGAGTTAGTTAAGAACTGAAGTGTATCTACCCCTATTCTTGATATTTGTATCTTGTGTATATTTAGAGCACTTCTAGTGGAGGCGGAAAAAAACCAAGGGGAAAAAGGAAAAGGGGAAAAAAACTTGGGGGGAAAACCTTTATTTAATAATAGGTATGGGGAAAATTTTGTTTCTTGAGAGGGGGAGGGGGGGCAAAGGTGTAAATGACACTAGTATTTGGCATTCAATGGGGGAAAACCCAAATTCCCCTTTACAAGTAGCATTTCTTTATGATCTAATTTAGTGCTAGAGCTGAAAAAAGTCTAGAGTTCATCTCCCTTTGCGGCTCATAGTTCTGCCTACATATAAGGGGGCTTGTTGAAGATAGATCATGTGATATAAATGAAGTCTGATTTAATAGCTTATACTTTTTGATCAAGTGGCTCACAAAGTTTTAGGAGAAGGTGGCCGAGCAATTGTTAATTTGAGGCATTGTTTAATGTGGATATTGGGCTTATTGGAAGTTCACAATAAAACTATCAGCCTCTAATTGCCTCTTGACCAAGTAATCAGATACGAGACGAACTTCTACCTTCTTTTGACATTGTCCACACCTAAAACGTAACTTACGGTTACTACTCATATTCACTATGAAATACCTATAACCATCGATCTCCTAAATAGGAGTTATACTTGTGCCTAAGGGGAGGGATGATTTGCACGCATATGTGGTCACAGGTTGAAACCGATGTTATTATCCCATCCATCTATTTCTATTTCAAAAAAGAAAATGTTCAAATCATTTTTATCGACCTATTTCATGAGATCAACAAGAGTATACAACTTACCAACACCCATTTCGCATCATTCTCCTACTACTTTGCAACTAAAATATGAAACTAATATGGGCTACGCTTTCGATTGGGTAAACATTGGAGTTGAAAAATTTGATTCCACCTAGTGGAGAATGCATCACTTCTTTTCTAGTCAACTGCATCAAAGAAGAAGAAGGTAGAGCTAGACCCAATAGTCATTAGTTTAATTGTGAGTGCACGTAGATATGTTGCCTCGTATTTCTATCGTCTTGGGCGTGCTACATGATAACTATGTTGGGTTAGAGAGGTATACATCTAAAGATGGAAATCTCACTTAAGTGTGGCCAATGCCTTTATTTGTGCTAGATCTTCAGAATGAAAAATGGAGTAAAGAATGAGATGGAATTTGTTTATGCTATTATAGCGACCTGACAATTGGTGCTTGTTCAAGGTGCCAATCATCTGCGTATACGAAGAAAATGGAAGTTTACCTTCACTGGGATGAATAGCACTACATAATATTATGTGTTGAGATGTTCTCAGAATTTAAGAAGCTTGGAAGGTGAGAGTATTCTCAACATCACTGGAGTTATGACCGATGATGTCGAGTTTGAAAGAAGATGTGAACAGCTTTGAATTTAATGGGATAACTTATAAAGCAAACGGATTCTTAAGGAAAAGAATTAGGAGGTAAGAATACTCCAAACACCGTCCGAGCTAGGACTCTTAAGGAAAATCAGGAAACACATTGAGAGAATACTTGCAAAAAGACTTGATAATATTAAGATACAAAAATAGGTTGCCTACGACTGTTGATCTTGGACTCTATTTATGCTACTAATGCATTGAATGCATATGATTCTATAATTACTAATACAATCAATGAAAATGAAACTTATTCTAAGAATTAACTTTCTTAATTGCCTAATTAAGTGACTTGTAACTGTATAATTGATTTGCATCATTTCCCTAATTACTCGACTTGTAACTAAAGATTTAATTTGCGTCAATGCCCCTCCCTTGGGAGAAACTCGCCATCGAGTTTAGCATCATGACCATATTTGTCTTTACCATGGTATTCATAAAGATCTAAGATATTAAAGGTTGAATCAATACCCATATGTTTAGGCAAGTTAACTTGAAAAGCATTTCCCCCAGTTCTCTTGATAATCTTGTAGGAAAATTCTTGTTGGACAAAAAAAGAGACAAAATGTTAGACAAAATTGACAAGTGTTGTGTGTAATTAGTGTTGATGTAAAAGCGATGTGATGTGTTGGAAAACTGGATTGTGTCATGTGTCATTTTTGTTAAATTTTTTGTATTTGTTTATGTTCAAATAGCACGACCCAATCTTGTATGGACCAATATTCTTTTTGCTTAGCTTGAAATAAGACTAGTTGGAAATCTTTCCTTGCGTAGGAATACCATCACCATATCTCCTTCTTTGAAAAATTTAGCTTGTCTCCTTAAATCTACATGCGGTCTGTACTTAGCATTGGACTGCTCAATCTTTACTTTGGCCTCCTCATGCAGTTGTTACATCTTTTGAGCATTTCTTCTCCTTTTAGATGACTTTTTCTTGTTTGTGGCAAGGGAATTAAGGCACAGAAACGAACTAGCTGCTTACCATAAACAATATTAAAATGACTTTGGTGTAATTGTATTCAAATTTAGCTTGCGCTCTCACAGCCCCCCATTGCTTTGGAATTTTCACCAACCAAACATCTTAGCAGATCTCCCAAGCTTCTATTGGTCACCTCAGTTTTTCCATCCGTTTGAGGATGATAGGATGTACTGTATTGGAGTTTAGTACCAAGCTTCTTCCACAATGTCTTCAAAAAATGAGGCAAAATTTAGAATCCTAATGTGAAGTGATTGACTTTTGGATGCCATGCAAACGTACAACTTCTCGAAAGTAAAGGGAAGCTATGTTTGATGCATCACTAGTCTTTTTGCAGCTAATAAAATGAACTATCTTTGAAAATCGATCTATAACCACAAAGATAGAATCCATACCATACTGGCTTCTGGGCAATCCCTCCACAAAATCCATGCTTATGTCTTCCCAAGGAGGTGTTAGTACTGGTAATGGTGTATATAAGCCTGTATTTTGTTCTCTTCCTCTCAATTCTTGGCATACATTACATTTTTTCACAAATTTATGAACATCTCTCCTTATCTTGGGCCCAAAAGAACTTTTGTTCAACCATGAAGTATGTCTTATCTTGACCAAAATGCCCATCTGAGCCTCTACCATGCATGTCTTGAATGATCCTTTCCTTCAAACAAGAATCTGGTACACAAAGTTTGTTGCCTTTGAATAAGAAACCATTGTGTAGTAAATAATTACCTTGCTGTCCACTACTACAATTCCTCCAAATTGGGCCAAAAAAAGGATCAATAGTATAAATCTCTTTCAAAAATCAAACCCTTCAATGGTAAAGCTCATTTGTGTTAATAACATGGTCTTCCGACTAAGTGCATTTGCTACCTTATTGCTAGCTCTAGATTTATGCCGAATTACAAAGGTAAATTGTTGCAAGAATTCTTTTAACTGTTGATATGCTTCAATGCCTTATGGTCTGAATATAAAACGAACTCCTTCTGCATTAGATAATGCTGCCAATGTTTGAGGGCTTGAATAATAGCATAGAATTCCTGATCATAAGTGCTAGACCTTCGTCTAGTGTCGTTCATTTTTTTCACTATAAAATGACATTCGCCTTCCTTCTTGACTAAGTACTGCACCATTCCCGATTCCAAATACTTCACACTCAAACATCTTCTGAAAATCAGGTAATGGTAAGATAGGTGCTGAAATAAGCTTTTCTTTAATTAGTTGGAAACTCTTTTCTGTTTCAGTAGCCGACTCAAATTTGCCCCTTTTCAATCAGTAACTGAGGCCATATTATGCTGCCGAAATTCTTGATGAAACGCCTATAAAATGAGGCTAGGCCATGGAAACTTCGAACTTTAGCAATTGTAGAAGATGTTGGCCAGCTTATTATGGCTTCAACCTTACTTTCATCCACCTGAATCCCATTGGAACTGATGATATATCCCAAAAACAGCAAAGAACTTATCATGAATTGGCTTTTCTTTAGGTTGGCATACAGCTTTTCTTCTTGCAAAATGAAAGTTTTAGAGAGAAGATATTCTTATTCTTCTTATTTCTCAAATGGGAGTGATACTAGTGAATATATACGAACTAGAGAAAAATCTGCCTCAATCAACAATAAAAATCCCATGATTCTAGGAGACAATTTCTCAACCTTTCACAGAATTAGAGAATTAAAAAAGTAAGAAAAAGGTAGATGATATCCAAGAATTAAGAAGAAAAAGGTAGATGATATCCAAGAATTAAGATACAACACTCCCACTCAAGCTAGGTTGTAAATATTTATTAAACCCAGATTGGACTTTAATTCTTCAAATTTGATTCTAGGAAGTGCCTTGGTTAGAATATCTGCTATTTTAAGTTTGTTGGAGTATAGATTAAAGTGACTGTTCCCCTTTATATTTTTTCTTTGATGACGTGTCGATCTATCTCCACATGCTTAGTTCGATCATGGTGGACTGGATCCTTTTGCTACCAGTCTTGCTTTAAATCTGTCTATGCTCCCATCTGCTTTGTATTTGACTGTAAATATCCACTTGCATCCTACGTTACTCGGACACGGGTACGGGTATGGATCCAAGCGTTGGATATGTTTTTTTTCAAAAAATGCAGGATACGGGGACACAGTAAAAAAGATCCAAATTTTAGACATGGGTACGCTGATACGGCACCATTTTCTAGACATCACTCCCCTACACAAATACAAATAAAACTAAAACAAGATCGATAAATCTTTTAAATCCATTTATAAATATGTCATTTTCTAGACATCACACCCTGCACAAGTTTCAATAAATAATAAATCTTTATCTCCTAAACAAGCTTATTTGCCCTTCGTTTTCCCCAAAATCAGCACAGTAAAAACCTTGTCTGCCCAAGAAACCCAGCTGACGCCGGCAAAGTTTTCACCTTTCCGGCCAAACTGGAAGGAAAGCACTCCCAGGGAGCGGCCGGCAGCTGCGGAGGGCAGTGCAACCATCCCTGGGTTCACAACACTTCTTCTTGGCCATGAATGCTTCCTGGACCACCCGTAAGTTCTTGCTCGTAGCCCCCTCCCAGTTGCACCGCCCTTCCTGATGCGCCGTATCCCACTGCAACTTGGAGGATCCATTACGGATCCCATACCAGGATCCGTGTCATGTCGTGTCGTGTGGACACGGGTATTCTTCCATTTTTGACGTGTCGGAGCTTCACAATTTGCATCCAACTGTTTTCATCCCTTTGGGTAAATTAGTAATTTCCCAAGTTCCATTCCTCTGTAATGCTTGGACTTCTTCTTTAATTGTTGTACTCTCTTCATGTGGTTGAAGAGCTTCCTGAATGTTGTTACTGCCATTCGGAACAGAGATACGTTCAGTGTTACCTGATTGTATTTCACTTTGTTCTGGATTCGGATTAGCTTCTTGACTATGCTGAGTTGTGTTCGTGGTGCTATATTCTCTTGATTTTCATTTCTTTTTCTGAAATATATAATGAGCTCATCATCACTGATAGGATTTTCTTGAGGCTAATTGATAGGTTCCATAGGTTCAGCTGTTGTGTTAATGGATATGTGTGGCGGGGAAGTGGGATTGAGGTCAAAGTGAGTATTGTATGTGTTTTCAGAACTTGGCACTACAATGTTTTGTTTTCACTTTCCAAAAGAAGATGTTGTTTTGCTGCATTCTCCCCCTGAATATCAGTTCTGGCAAAGCATGGTTGATTTTTAAAAAAAAGGTAACATCCGTAGAATTATAGAACTTTCTAGTAATTGGGGAATAACATTTGTATCCCTTCTGATTGGCTGAGTATCCAGGAAATACACGCTTTATGGCTTTAGGATCCAATTTACTTTGGTTCTAAGAATGAATGTGAACAAACACTGAACTACCAAATATCTTTGGTGGAATACTAGAGAAAAGTCTCGTTACGGGATGAGATTTTAGAAGGACTTAAAAAGGCTTTGGAAGTGGACACGAGAGGGCATTTTATTGATGAGATAAGTGAAGTGAGTACAGCTTCTTCCAAAAATATTTAGGGACATTGGTGGAAAACATGAGAGATCTATCCATCTCTAATAGGTGTCTATTTTTTGGCCCAGCGACCCCATTTTGTTGAGGGGTATCTATGCATGAGCTTTGATGAACAAGTCCCCCTTTCTCCAGAAAGTTTCCCAAAACTGAGTTGAAATAATCTCTAGCATTTTCTGATTTTAAGACTTGTATCTTGGTCTTGACTTCCGATTTTTCCTTCATGAGAAATATCCAGTTAAGTCTAGTATGATCATCCAGAAATGAAACTTGCGTTCGCGATCCAGTCACATTTTTTACTCTAGCAGCTCCTCACACGTCACTATGAATCGTAGAAAATGGTTTTGAAGGTTTATATTGTTGAGCTGGATAAGAGTTGCAAATATATTTGGCTAAGTGACAAATTTCACACTGAATAGAAGCAGGTTCTTTATTGAATAATGAAGGAAAGAGTTTCTTGAGATACAAAAAATTAGGATGACCAAGTTGATAATGCATTAACATAAGAGCACTATCATTATTTAAATTGGAAACAGAATATCAAATCCTATCTTTTGAGGTGGTAGTTGAGGAAAACTGAAAACCATGATAATATATAACCCCGATCACACTTTACCATTGCCAATCCTCCTCCTCGAATCCAAATCCTGAAAAACACAATCATTTGGGTAACAATAAGTAACACAATTTTTCTCTCGAGTGAGTCTATTAATAGATAGTAAGCTGCAATCTAAATTTGGCACCAAAAGGACATTATGAAGTATGAAATCCTTGGGAGATAATTGCAGAACCAGTACCAGTGACTTTAGAATGGGAACCATCAGCGATCCGAACAGTAAGATTACCATAAAAAGGTTTATAATTCATTAAAGTTTGAAGCATCTCCTGTCATATGATCTGAGGCTCCTGAATCCACTATCTAGAGTTTGCGTTGTTCTTTTAACCTTTAATACACTAAAAATTTTACCTTTTTGTGCTAAAGAACATGTCCCAATATTTGAGTTAGACAACAAAGTTCCTTCTCGTGGCTAGCTGAATAATCTCTGCATAAACTCAATCTGTTCTTTGCTTAACAGCTGAGGTCCTGCAACATAAGTATCTTCAACAGATGCTTGATTTGCTCTTCCTTCGAACTGCTTACGAGATGGCTTCCAGACACCATTTCTTTCCTTCCTCTGATGGTTGTTAGATTGTTGGGAGTATGATCCAAGAGCCGCCAAAGCTGATCCTTCAGTATTGTATTGATGTGGAGAAGAACTAAGCATGAGTTTCTTCCTACTTCCTCCTGACAAACTTCAAAGAAGATTTCACGAATATTAGGAACAGGCTTCTTCACTGGAATTCTTCCACGAACTTCATCTAGGTTTTTGTTGAGTCCTAGAAGAAATTTATAAACTTTTTTCCTTCTCCACAATCTTCTTATATTTTGTGGAATCTCCTTGGGTTTCCCACTCGTTTAATTCATACATATCCAATTGCTGCAAATAACGAGTGAGAAGATTAAAATATTGTGTTACTCCCTGAAATCCTTGACATATTAGGGAACTAAACAGGATTAGGGAACTAAACAAGTTAGAAAAGGTATTACTACAATTAAGAAAACTAATTCAGGCAAATGATCATCTTTATCATGACTATAGATCAAGATATTACTAGCACATTCATCAAATGCATGAATGTGCTAGGAGATTTTCATAAACCAAAAGGCATTGCCCTTCATTCGTATAATTCTTCTCTAATCTTGAATGCGGTCTTCCATTCTTCACCTTCACGATTCTGGATTTGGTGGTAGCCACTTTTGAGATCAATTTTGGAAAACACTCTAGCTCCATGCAACATATCCAACATGTCATGAAGCCTTGGGATTGGGAATCTGTACTTGATGGTAATCATGTTGATAGCTCGGCTATCAACACACCTTCTCCATGTATCATCCTTCTTTGGAGTTAAAGAGGTCAGGAACTGCACATGTGCTCATTGATTCCCTAATAAATTTCAGCAATTCTTCAACCTATTTCTTGAGTTCCTCATGTTCTTTTTGGCTAATTTGATAATGTGGTAAATTTGGAAGACTTGCTCTTGGAACTAAATCAATATAATGCTGAATTGCTATTAGGAAGCATAGCAAACCTGACGGCAATTCTGATAGGAAAAAGTTGCAAACTCCCCAAGAAGTGGGCACATCTAAGAAGGGATTGCTTGCTGGTCTCTTTTTTCTTGTTTTGTCAACACAGCATAAGCAACTCCTTGCTTCTCCAATTCAGCCAAGAATTCCCGAATGCCCAAATATGATCATAGGTAGCTTTAGGGGATTATTCTTCCTTCATTGAAGCAGGTACAAAGTTAACTCCATCTTTGTAAAATGCATAGACATTCTTTTCTCCATGATGGATAGTTTTATTGTCGAATTGTGATGGGTGGTGGCTGCTGTAAAATTCTGCACCTGATTTGGAACTGTTGAGGACTTTATTCCACTGAGTTGCATCAGTATTAAATCGGCCTTGCTCTTTCCCAAGTTGAGAATAAAGAATGCTAGGCTGTTTTTGTTGGCTTTCAAGCTTCATGGTGAGCTGGACAGTACTAGCCAATGTCCAACAACGCTCCAGCTCCACCAGATTTCCGATCACTGTTGAGGACTTTATTCCACTGCTGCCTTGAGTTGCATCAGTATTAAATTGGCCTTACTCTTCTTCAAGTTAAGAATAACAAACGCTAGGCTGTTTTTGTTGGCTTTTAACCTTCATGGCTAGCTGGACAGTACTAGCCAATGTCCAACACGGTTGCAGCTCCACCAAATTTTTGATCGCTCGCCTGAGACCCATCAAATACTGATCTGAACTTCAGTTTCAACAAGCTGTACTCATGTTCTCATCTCGTAAAATTCATTTGTATAGTCTTGAACAGTGTATGCTCCCAAAGATTGGTACTGCTGGAAAAAAAATTCCTTCATGGTTAAATGGAAGAAATTGACTTCGAATCATCCTTTGCATCTTTGTCCAGCTTTGAATTTTGTCCTTCCCCAACTAGATTCTTGTCATTTGAACTTGTTGCCGCCAAGAAGAAGCATATCCCTTAAGTTGTATAGCCACTAACTTCACCTTTTTATTTTCTGGATAGTCAGGGAACTCAAAGATCCTTTCTAGTTCATTCAGCCAATCTAAAACTTCTTCCGGTTGTTCTTTGGTAAATTCAGGGATATCAATTCAGGGATATCTAACTTTACCCTTGAATCTTGATCATTTCTACCGTTGATTCTTGGCTGCCTTGCTGCGGGAAATACATTAATTTCTTCAGTCAGATGATTTATCTAATTGCTGATTTTGAACATTTGGTGCTGATACCCATATTCCTTTGCTGAT
>CAVNYN010271870.1:0-12306 GCA_963692815.1 Nyctanthes arbor-tristis | reverse complement strand
CAATATGAGAATCTTAGACAATTTTTTTGATAATGGTGAAACTGTTAGCTATGTGTAATTACATAGAATTTTCAAACCTCTCTAGGTTCAATTTATGGTTCTTTTTTTTATTTTGATAATTTGTTTCGATTAATCTTTCCTTTTCTCGATGGTACTCTATTAAAAATTAAGAGTTAGGAAACACCATATGCTGTAATAATTTATTTTTTTAGCATTCGTATTAGATTGAAGTTTGGGGTCTAATTAATTTTGAATTTTTATTCAATATAATGTTTTGAATTTAATTTCTTTATTTTAACTGCACTTCTACAAGCAGACTAATTATTCTACTCAAACTAATTGTATATAAGTATTTATTTAAACTTATGGTGATATGAAAATTCTATATATTAACTCTTTTATTATTTATTATATGATACTAGATTTTAGGGAAAATTATTTTGGTTAATTTTTTTAATCACTTTCAAATCGTTTTTTCCCGTGCAACGCATGGGTGCAATACTAGTTGCAATAATGGGGAAGGGAAATATAATGAATTGTTTGGTTAGAATATAATGTAAGATGGTTAATGTTCAACTTGGTTGGGATAGTTGTTGAATTTTAACAAAAATATGGTTTTGTTAAAACTTTAACACAAATCTGCAAGTGATATACATTCCTGACATTAAACATGATAGATAATTCCTTTTTAGAAGACTTCTTGAGTTTAGAAGTTTTTCCTCATGAGTTGGGATGTTGGTTGTTACAATCCAACACAACATTGGACATTCAAGTAATTGTTTATCTAACAAAAGACAAGGTTAGTTGAGCATGTGACGATGATTTTTAAATGTAATTGTTGAGTTTACTCAATTGAATTGGATAGATGATTAATGGTAACAACAAACAACAGAAAGCAAATAGTCTATTAATAGTATGTCTAACAGACTTGTTGACTGATTAGTCTGTTAATGAGTTAGTTAATAGATTGCTAAATAGACTTCTATAGGCTATTCCCTTGCAAAAGTTTACAACTAGGCTTATTTCACAAGCCATATTTATCTTGCCCACCAAGAACACCAGAGGAAAGAGTTTCCCTTAAATTTATGTATTTGTTGCTCCATCACCATTTAATAGTGGATTGGATGTGATGAAAAATAATTACTAGTCAGCCATTTCATGGAAAAACTATTGTGTGTGTCATGTGTAACCCCAACACAAATTATAGATTCTATAATGACACCCACAAAGATATAGAGATTCTATGTTTCTATGTACTTGGTAGTAGAGATTCTAGCCCGTTGTGCTTGTAAAGATATTTAAATAATATGTAGAAAGTGATTTTTAAAAATTTTGGCATTATCTATCTTGTTTTTAAGCTAAAAAATGGAATGATAGTTGGATTAATTGTGATCATATCCTTCTACTATAATTCTTCGACCCCTTTGCCATGTGAATTCTTTTCTAGTTCCTAGCCTTTCATCCTCTTTGGTTTCGTTGAACTAATTTAGAGAAAATGTCCGCTTCTAAAAAGTTTTTGGAAGTTTTTCTTTTATTAGTTATTGCCAAAAATTTATTGTATATTAATTAAAATGTCACTCCCTTAGTCCCGTGAAAATAGCTCCAGTTTTCTTATTTTGTTTGTCCCAAATTATAGTTCACTTTTATTACTTAGTTTTTATCTAATGTGCATTGATATCAACAAATAAGAATTAATAAAATTGAATAACAATTAAATGAATGGGTATATTAGGAAAAATATTCAGAAAATTCACTTTTTCAAGAACATTAATTGAACTTTCTTAATCTACGTGAAAATTAATATGAGACTATTATCATGGGACAATGGGAGTATCGGTTAAATTTCAAAGATATATTTTCCGAAAACTGATTGTAGATTAAATTTTCATATCAAAATTTTTTTCTAAAAATCTAAACATTGAAATTTAACTAATACGAACACAAGCACATCTAAATATCTAAATGAAATAGAAATTTCATTTTTTTTTTGGAGCACCAATTATTTCTTTTTAAGAATGTAACGTGAACAACATTTAAAATGAAGTTCCAATTCTCGCTTGTCGATATCATTTAGTAAAATTAGTTAGCTAATGAAATATCTAAAAGTGATAGTTCCCAACGGCATATAATGCTACTATGAAATGAAAGTATTGAAGGAAGACCTTTAGAGATATGATGAGAAATAATTTCATAATTTGAATGACTAGCTGACAATTACGTGGAAAGACTATATTTGAAAGTCCAACACAATTTACAGATTCTGTAATCACGCTTACAAAGATACAAAGATTCTAGAATTTTATACACTTGATAGTATAGGTTCTAGACCGCTGTGCTTGTGTGGATATTTAAACAATGTGCGGAGCTGATTTCTACAAGTTTTAGCATTATATCTCTCACTTTTAAGTTAAGAAATATTAAAATACATGTAACTTTTTCTATTACTAACTTGTAACAAAAGCACATTTTGATTACAAGTTAGTAACATTGCAATGAACAAGATTTCTAATCATGTTGCATTTTTTTTTACATATTAGTGAATTGTAAAATATTATATTATTTAAGTAAAATTTATATATAAGATTAAAAAAAGTAAAATTTATAATATATAAAATTAAACGGAATTCTATAAAGTAGAATGTAAAAATCACTAACACTCACTCGTTCGCTATGGTTCACGGCTCAATAAGCAACAAACACATTGAAAACACGCATGTCAATGTCCTAAGGTCTGTGTGATTACATGTTACTTGATTTGAACGCGTTTCTCACCAAGTGTGATTATCTTATTTTGTCGTTAAAAACGACTATGGATAATCTAAATTGCCCTTGAATAAATATCATGAAAATGAACTAACTTTGAACAATTCAAATCAACTAATTTGTTCTTGAACAATTTAAATTCATGACATGATATAATATAAGGGGTATGAAATACTGCAGAGCATAAGCAGAATTGCAAGGCAAACAAGTACGATATCATAGTTGTATTCTTTAAGTTATATCATCAAGTAAAATGCCATAGAATTCAACCTAACTCATAAATTAGTGTATGATCTCATCGTCACATTTTGTCATCTATTAAGTTAAATAGTCAAATTAAATTGTGTAGAGTTCAAACAAAACCCCAACCATCACTTGCACCAACTTGACTCAGTTCACAATGTAATAGAATCATAGTCATCATATCCTAATATCTTGGAAGCAATAAGGCCCCTTGATCGTTCACAGCTAGAAATATATTTAACTCCTCAATACAAGCACATGGACATTATAAATTGGCATAAGAGTTAATTTGACATCTAGATTTTTAGGAACTTCTTTTGGTATGAAAAATTTATGGTGTAGTCAATTTTTGTACAATATTTCTTTGGAAATCAACATATAATATTTGATTCAATATACAATATTGTTTTGATAGTAAATAACAAAGTAAAAACTTAATAATTTTTTCTCTGAATTAATAAATTTTTTGAAAATAATTTCTGAAATTGTTTGTAAAGGTGCGAGCAAAGCAATTTTATGATTTTATCACAAAACAAGATAACACATAATAAGATTATTCGTGAAATTTTTAATTGTTTTCTGTTTAATATCAGTTTCAGCTATTTTAATTTCCTCAATAAATTAAATCTACGTATATTGCGAACAAAATCGTGTAAATGTGTAAGCTAACCCAATTTTTTTTATATATAATTTTTGAATCGTTCATAGTTTTTTTTTTTTTAATCAAGTCGTCCATGCCGTGATAGTAGTGAAGACCACAACATGAGTGTCGTGATGCCCTTCTATGATGATATTGGGGTGTGAATTATGTGGAACACGCATTAAGCATTTATACAATATATTTTATTATATTAAATGTATTTGGAATGGGGATGGCATGAATTCTATTACATTTAACTAAATTCACAATGTAATAATACAAATATTGTCACATACTAGTCAGTCCGTGAGCTTAGAATGACTGTTGACAGACCACCTCCTGTCAACAATTTTTTGAGTAGTCTTGTCACATGAAATAAGCCTTTACCACATTTTTTCATATATCAACCATTCCCTGAGTTGTATATTTTGTACTCTGTAGATCGTATAATCGTAAAGTTGAAATATAACCCCACAAACAAAACAATCATGATCGAGAAAGAGTGATTCTCCATAAGTTGAGTTATCACACGAAATATTATAAAGTGAAAATTCACCAGATAAATAACTTAAGGAAAATTTTGAAGAATTTTCCAAAAATTTTGTTAAAACCATGTGCATTTCAAATTCACATGGCATATACCCATGTGCGTCACGTGGGTGGGAAGTTTTTTAAAAAAACCTCCAAAAAGTTCTTAAAAGTGACTTAATAACTTAATTACAGTCCGTTTAAAATCAGTTCGACAGATTATTTAACAGACTAGTTTGTATGTGAGTCTGTTAGACAGACTGTTTAACATACTAGTTTGTATATAGTCTATTAGATAGTCTATTGACAAACCAATTCTTCTTGAATGGTTTATCAAATGGAACCCAACTAACACTAGCAGTTAGCATCAATCTAACTTACAGACGTGTGCTCTTCCGATCTCTCAGTAAGTGCTCTTGTCATGGTAAATAAAGTAGAGTGTAACTCACACTCATAGAGAACAAGTTCCAACTAGCTAATTTAGTCATAAATAAGTCAAATTGTAATGTGAACATTTTATTCTTGACAAACCAAATTGATAATAAGGTCATTTCACAGTGTTGTCAAAGTAAGAAAAGATGTATAAAATAATTGTTTAGATAAATTCCTTCGTAATTGTGTGTTACGGACCACCATGTCATTTCAATTTTTGTCAAGATTTCCCAAACTTTATCCGCCATGCCCAAAAAAGATACATTTGTTTTTCCAATTATCTTGGTCCCAATTTTGATGATACTAGACAATCTATAATTGATCATATCGATTTGCCATGAAAAATAGGCCATAGATACCATATTACTAGATTATTATCGTTAATTTGAGGATACTCTAATATGTAAACATGTTAAAACATCTGAGAAAAACCATGTGACTAACATATTTTCAAGTTGTAAAGCAAAATAATATTGAAAGATAAAAGAAAAAAAAAAAGATTATCAACATATATGTTTAAAGGGGGAAAAAAATAAGGGTCTCCGCTTGGCATCAGACACAAATACTGTGTTTAAAAGACATGTCATGTTTTTAACTAGTGTTGACTTGAGAATTTGTTTTTTGAAACCATAAAAGTAGATATTCAAATTAAAAGAATAAATGAGCATCTGGTGATAGAGTCTGTCTATCTATTTAAAGAATAATATAGAATCTAGTTTCGATCATATTCAGTAAACACCAAGACATCTTTTTATTTATTTTCTTTTTTTAATACTACAAGAATTAAGGCTTGTAGGAGCGTCTTTGTTGCACCAAATAGGTCACTCTTATAAGCTCGCAATAACAGAGTTCACAAAAATTAAAAAACACATTTATACAAGTCTAAAAATAATTAATGTCGACAATGCATTTGTAATATGCCAAATGTAAATAGAACAAAATTTTGCACCTTTATCAATATTCTGACTAATTGCTTGTATTGTTTGTAGAACCGCCCACAACTAATTCAAGGTTCTTAGCAATATCCTTAGTCTTCTTCTTTCGCAAAGTTGACCAAAAAATGATTTCCTTGCACTTCCATTTCCAACTTCACGTGAACATGATATACCAAATGAGTGCATATTTTAGATGTTAATACTAACACCACATGCACAAAACATATTACTTCAAACTTAAAAACATTACATAGAAACAGTTGCATATCGCTATCGATTAACAAGGCATCAAGATCCGGTCAAATGACCTTTTATTTATTTATTTATTGTCTACTAAACGCTCAATATTTAACAATGAAGAATCACCATCATTAATACAACACCATGACCTATATGTATTACAATAAGATCAAGATGCATAAAATCAATTAGCATATTCTAGTGACGGTTACTCCTACATCCCTTACGATTATTATCCCATGTTGTTCTTAATAAGTCATCTTGTCACATGGAATAACACAAAGTGCAATCCAAACTCATAAGGAACAATTTCTAGACTCAGTAAGTCTTTTGGAAAGGAATGATCTATCGTGTTTAATGTTGATAATGTAACAAGACTTCTAACAAGACTTCTAACCTCTCGAGGGAATGGAAGTCTGTTTAAGAGTCTATTTAACAGATTACAAAACAAACTATCTTTTTTATAGACTCATGAACAAGCTAGTATAATCAAACCTAGTTTGTTCTATATAAAATGAAGTTCCAAATCTCACTTGTCAATATCATACTGTGAAATGAGTTAACTAATCAAATATATAAAAGTGATTGTTCCCAATCGTAAATAATGCTACTAGGAAATGGAAGTATTAAAGAAAGACCTTCAAAGATGTATGGTGAGAAATAATTTCATAATCTAGATTATTGGCCAGTCATCTCGCAGAAAAACCATTGCATGCAAAAGTCCAATATAATTTACTGATTCTAGATATACACAGTCGAGACTCCTATACAGCTGGTACTGTCAAACATAATTTACTAATTCTTTTACTAATTCTAGATATATAGATTCCAGATTTGTGTACACTTGATAGTATAGATTCTGGAGCTTAAGCGGAATTACAAGGCAACCGGGTATGATATCGTTGCTGTATTCTTCAAGTTATATTGTCAGGTAAAATGTCCTGGAATCCAATCTGCCGCAAAGTAGTGTATACTGTATAGTGTCGTCATCACATTTTGTCGTTGATAACTAAAATTGTCAAATGAATTAGTATAGAGCTTAAACACAACCCCAACCAACACTAACGGTCATCATCGATGTACCTTGTTCTTAATAAGTGCTCTTGTCATGCTAAATAAAGGAATGCTAAATAAAGGAGAGCATAACCTACACTCATCAAGTCCACATAGTACGATACAATCTATCTATATACTAAAAGCACAAAATTGAATCAAGCTTTGATCATGTACAATGCACACCAAGACTTCTTTTTATTTATTTTATTTTTTCTTTTTTTAATACTATAAGAATTAAGATATCCTGGGTAATTCGTGATTAAAAAAGGGCTACTTAATGATGAGAATGCGACAAGAATCCCATGAAAAGTGAAATGAAAGAAATTTTCATTTTAAGATCAAAATGGAAAATATACGTTATCTGATTTCTAGCTATGCATATGCAAATATACCAAAATATGATTAGATAAGAATATCAAACCTCTCCTTAATACAATCTACAAAAAAAAAAAAAAAATCAAATCATTTCCGACAACTTGAGCACTGAACCATCATCAGTTTATTACATGCTCTACACCAATGGCATCTCTTTAGTTTCTTTTTTTGTCGCACTGCCTGCAAATGGGAAAGCATGGTAGAGAAAGTGAAACTTTAATATCAGTTAAACAGGTATGAGTTCAAGAACAACAAATTTCAAAACCAAATTCACTTTTTTCATACAAAGGAAAACTTAGAAGCCTTCCCTTTCCAATCTAACCACATATATAATCTCTCTACTGATATTTCAGGAACCCAATAGCATCTATTAATTTGAATACTGACTAATTTAATATAAAAGACTCATTGATAGGCAAGGTAAAAACTTGAGCCACAAAATTAATCAAGGCTCTTATGTTTCCTACCTTATTAACTCTAGCCATGCGATCAAGGAATATCAATATGTTTGTTTGCAGTAGGATCATCTGCTATAGTTTTTTTTTTTAAAAAAAAAAAAAAAGAAAAGAAGAAGGGTTATCACACCTTTAATAGAAAGGTAGGCATAAAGAAGCAGAATGCCACAAAGTAGTCGGAAGCAAAGTTTCTCCTTCGAAAAAAAAAAAGAAAAGAAAGAAAAAATGAAAGAAAGAAACGGGTTGGAAAACAAGAAGCTACCTGATGCTGAATTTGGGACATCCTTTCCATTTCTTATCAAGCAAACAACTACATCAATGAAAAAATCTAAAAGAAAATCAGAATTTAATGGTGGAATGTTTCCCGTTTGTAAACCAAGCAGAAAAGTAAAGGGAAAAAAATCACTTTACACCAAATGCCATAGGAAAAACATAATTGATAGTTAATTTGGAAGTCCTAAGTAAAATCATATTCAAGTGCTAATTAAAAAAATTGGAAAGCAAACTAAATAAAAAAGGATAGGCATACTAACCACATCATCGACAATGGGAGGTAGAAAGAGTCAGGGCTCATGGAAGGACAATGTTTAGAGTGAGAAATAGGTAAGAAGAGATCAGGTGTCTATGGCCATGCCGCTAAGTGTAGATTAGATGTGATGAGAAATAATTTCATAATCTGAATTACTTGCCGGCATTTGTGGAGATTCTATTGCATGTCCTACATGTGTGAGTCCAACACAACTTATAGATTCTATGATTACACCTACAAAGATATAGGGTCCATTTGGTATCGTTTATAATTTTTCCTATTGTAATTTGGCATAATTGGCAAATGATTACTCCATTGAAAAATGCAAAAATTGACACGCGTTTTCACCGTGAATGGGTCTCTGGCCTTCATGCAAATGGGCTTTCAATTTTTTAATTGCATGGGCCCATTTTTTGAATTTTAAATCTAACATTACCCAGGACCCAATGCATTATTTGTAGACAAGTGTCCATTGACATGTGAAGTAGGATTTGGAATTTTTTGACTGGAATTCAAATCTAGTCGTTTTCTGTCAGTATTATAAGTAGTGCCATGTTATAAGTGGTGCCAAATTGGCTCATAAAGATTCTAGATTTCTATGCACCTGGTAGTATAGATTCTAGCCCATTGCATTTGTTGGATTTTGCACAAGTCCAGATTCTAGTCATTTCCTAAAATTTTTGAGCATTAATCCAAATCCAATTTAATGAACATGCCATAATAGTGTAGGGCTCAAACTAACAACAATTTATAACAGGTCAATGTTGCACCAAGAAAATGAAGAAATGTCGAGCATGAATTTCAAAAAACCAATTTGTCTATTGTATTTTAAATGTTTCATGAGCAAGAAATAAGGGTCCTCACTCTCCATCAGGCACAAATGTCAACATATTTGAAACTATCTATACTTTTACGTGTTTATAGAATCTATCTATTGAAAGAATACTATAGAATCTAGCTTTGATCATACAAGCTGACAATATTTCAAGGGTTACTCAACCTAATGAACTCAATTCTTAAATTTGATTTAATACACAATCTTTGACAATTAAGTTCATACTCAGTTCAATGTGGTACTTTACTCTGATGGAGACTGCTGGAGAAGGACATTTTCTCTTGAATGCATTCCACTTTATCAATTACAAAGGAATACTCTGCCTTAAGCATCTTAATATTAAATTCAACCCCTTTATTGAAGCCACAAGCTATAATCCATTATGAAGTATTAGTTGAGAAGATTTATAAGGAATTTTCTATCAAATGCAGACAAAGTAATAGATGCTCACTTTGTCCCCAGTGAAGGTGTAGAATTTCAAAAGAGGGAGATGAAAAGGAGTTCCTGCACTGTTAAGCAACATCACCCCCAAATTATCATCCTTGTTATACGCCTGAAGCATTTTACTTGTCAGTTATGGTAACGTACTGACATGTTGCACTCAGATCAATCCAGAAAAGAGTGTCCTATGTAAATGTCCTATAGGAACCCAATGGAGTGGATTGAATCTCTAAAATGGAAATTCAAGCATTCACTGATATAACAAAGCATTAACCTAAAGACATCAGATGGATTCCACAGGGAAAATTGTAAGGAAACCAATCTTATTAGTTACTTGTTGAGTCAACACAAGAATCCCATCTTTCTAGAATTGTCAAGGCTCTTCACAGTCGCAACCGCTTCACCGTCTGCTCACATGTCAGTCCCTATTTCAAGTGTGAGAGAGAATCTAATTAACAATACCAAATGTGCCTGAAGAGAATGTAGGTGTAGCTCTTAAACATTCAGGTATACCGAGTGAAATATGCAGCTGTATAAGCTAGTTACTGAGGGTGATAGACTACACAATTTTCCTAAATACATAATTTTTATACATCTTTACAGATTAGTTAAACTTTAGCTTCAGTGAATTCATCTTTACATTAGAAGCTTGCAGCCTAATGACTAAGCTAAAATACAACTGCTGAAGTTTAATAATGAAAATATAACACCTCAATACATTTTTAGTTATTATGGCAGAGACCATTCCATATTATTTATTAAATTTATTACCTTTAGGTACCCAATTTCATTATTATGTGCTAGATGAAATTTTCCTTTTGTAATGAGATACATTTGACAAAGAAGTAATGCTAGGATTTAAAAATATAAAACATGAAATGACACTAATCAGAATTATTGAAACTATTGCCCAAAAGAAAAATGAAACTTAACCTACAGAAAAATACTAGCTTTACTTATAAGACTGCGGCTGCAACTTCAATAAAGATAATGGCATACATCATAAATTGTAATGAAATGTTCCTCAACAAGCTTTGAAATCAATTACACAACATTTAGAGGGGAGTTGCCTTTAAAAATTAAAGAAAGTGTAGTTGAAACTTCAAATCCCAACAGCAGTGTTAGCACATTTCAAAGATTTCTGTACCAAAAGGGGGAAAAAGAGAAAAAGAAAAAGTACAAATTCTAAGACATCCGTGTCTTGGATCATTATAGAAATTATAAACCGGAGTACCGATTGATTCAAATTAATCTAGGAGAGGGCAACATATTACGAACCATACCTTCCTGAGTTCACTTGACCAACCAAACAAGACCAAATTCACTCCAAAAATCATCTGATGAGCATATCCAGTGGACTAACCTCAGTTGCTCTTGAATCTTGATAGTGCCAAAGGAAGGCAATAAAATAGTACATTCAATCAAAGGCATATATCTCACTAAGCCCATTCAATCTTTATTATACTTGTCTATCTGAATAAACAACAATCATGCACTCAAAAAATCTAAAACAAAAACTAGAATTCTACAAAGACAAGAAACTTGGAAACTAATCAAAGCTTCAAGAGAGTTATACTGACCTTGGAAATTTCATGAGACTAAATGTGCAAATTCTTTTCTTTTAACAGATTTGACATATACACTTGATAACTGTTTCCCAAATGCATCTTCAGAAATGCAGCATTCACATTATTCTGAAAAATAATCTTGGTTGAATAGTCAACTTCCTCCTAGTGGTTTTGTAATTCATCCTCCACCTCCCTATCAAAAGATAAACTATCAATAAAATAAGAGAATAATCAGCCATTCCTGACGCCCCTCAGTTGACACTACAGCCATCATCTTGCAAGGTTCATTTTTCACTTCACATAAAGGAATGTTGACCAAACAAAATCTTAGCAAGACTTGGAGTACAACTCACTGCTGTCATTTATTGACAAATTGTTTGCGTGCAAAACGCCCCAACCACAGTGCAGCCTTGAATTTCTAAAATCATCACAATACCATCAGTTTCCAAGATACTATATATACAATGAGATTTTTTGCTTTTATGCAATGAACAAAGCATGATTATGTGTGTCATAAAGACAGATAAAACAATTATATTGCATATATTACATAAAATAACTGAAGCACTGGATGTAGAATTCTCATTTTTCAAAAAATAAAGAAAGCTGTTGGCTCAGAAAGGTAAGAATCTAGTCATTTCAGCAAAACAATGTCATAATGCACTAATCTAAATCTCGATAAAATATCTTTGATCAATGTCCATTTCTAAGACCATTGCGCATATCTTCATATTAAATTCACTATACAATCTTAGGACGACAACAAAACTCTAGGTAAAGGCTCCTCAAGCTGCAGATATCAACCATATTGTCCTGTTTCCATACATTAATTTCTTGTAGTCTTGACTCGGTTCGAAGCTTCGAAAATAATGAAAATCACTTGGTCAACTTATTTCTAAGATGCATACGTTTAGACATAAGTAACAGAATCCTTAAACCAATTATCCAAAGCCCACCAGAATACAGACAGATTTGTATTGTCAATGAGCCTCCAGAAGAGAAATTTTCTCAGAAACGTGTATGCATATACGCATACTCATAGGTTCGTCTCTCAACTAGGTTTCTAACAGAAAGAATGAATCTTTTCCAGTTATTGATAATATAAGAGTAATGGGTCACCTCTTATTAGAAGAAATCTCAGTACCAATTTTTGGGAATTTTATGGGTGAAGTTCACAATCAACAGTCAGTTTCATTACCCAAACAATATTCTTGCCACGATGTGTAGGGAACAAGATATGTTGGAACACAAGCAAAACACCGAGAT
>CAVNYN010271868.1:0-19849 GCA_963692815.1 Nyctanthes arbor-tristis | reverse complement strand
TCTTATAAAAGCAAGATAATAACCAAAAGTCAAGATAGTCCAGTTCGTGAAGTACCATGTCTTTGCATTCAAAGTGTTCAGTTCGACTCCTCACATGGGCAGATATTATTTAATTAAATATGGATGGAAAATGACCAGGCTATGGGGCTGGGTTGAGGGTTCGGGTTGGGCTAAATAGTCGCGGGTCGGGTTAAATTTTTTTTAATGACCAAAGTCCATTGATCATACAGCCGCGACTGAGTCGCATCTATTGGGTGGCTCCTAGATTGCGGCGACTTGGATCTACTACCATGAGTTTTTAGCCGTTGTCGCTGCTATCACACATTTGTGGCGACAAATACACATTTTGTGACGATGCAAGTCGTGGCTATTGGGCTTATTCCTTGTAGTGCACCCACAATGAAACATCGGCCATATACTGAAATTTCGATCATATAAATGTATCTCCTCTATCCTTGGGACGATCCAGCTAAAAAGCTCTTACTTTAACTCCTAAAAGATTGCTAAAGGAAAAGGAAAAGAGGGGTGAGTACAAAGTACCAGTGAATAACAACATGCATTGTCTAATGATGAAATACAAAGAAGGCCATAATACCATAAAGGAAACCATTTATATGTTCAAGTCAGGTCACTACTAGTTTAGCCTCTATCTATAAGCACAAGACATAAAGATTCGATGATTTAAAATGACCAAAATCACTTGCATTGTCATAGTACCACAAAGATTACCACAAAATAAAGTGAACGGGTAGATAGCGCCACTAGCGATGCCCAAAGGTAAGAAACAATCATTCATTCAAAAACAAGTGTGCACACTGAGATATCAAATGCGAAAACAAAATAAGAGGAGCAATGAGAAGCAATTACGTACAATCAAGTATCGAATACCAAAGAGATTTAAGGAAGGCATGAGTTTCGAAGAGGGAGAGCTAAGGTACATGTTACTCACATATCGAATCCCAAGGGAAATATGCGTATCGAGAGAGAGAGAGAGAGAGAGAGAGAGAGAGAGAGAGGGCCATGACATGTTACTTACAGAAGAATGCCAAAATCATTTAAAACATGCGTATCAAGAGATAGAGATAGAGAGCCAAGACACGCATTACTCACTTTTTAATTTCTCAAAAATAGTTTCAATAATTCTAATGTAGAAAAGTGCCTCTAAAGTCTTGCTATTCTCCAATCAAAGCTATTTTTCAAGTTAGAATCTTTCTATACATGGAAAGGATTCTTTTTTTCCGGTGTAAAACTAGGTGTTTGATAGGTTTTTAAGGTTGATTTCCTTCCTACAGTACTTATGAAAGAATTTACATATTTTGGGATAGATGGAGGGTTGAAGAGGATTGGTAAGTTTCCCTATCCTTTGGCTCCTTTTTGTAGTTATGAAGATTTAATTGTTTTTGATTAATTCTTAAGTTCCCCCAATCCAAACGCAACAAGTGGCGCAATTGTTACCATACACCTAAGGAGATGACTTAGCTAAATAGGGATCCTCCGTTTAATGCTCAAGAAATCTTCATACTTTGTATTATCTTGTAATTAAGTTATTGTATTTTGATTTATGTTAATCAGGAAAAGCATTTTTTCTTTGATTGGCATTTGAGTGCGAATCTTGAAATCTTTCAATGTAATTTAAATAATTATTCCATCGTCGTAAAAAATAACGATCACGTAGCATAATTCAGGGTTAAATACTTGTGAGATATTACAATCTACCCCATTAAATGAATTTCGTCCTCAAAATTCAATAAGCAACGTAGCAGTAACTACTATTTTCAAAAATATAGTGCACAATCGGATAAATTGCTTTCACTACGCACTCTCACTTCCTTATCATGTGTATCACCAAAAATCAAATTTAACTTTCCTTTGGGAAGTCAAGTATTGAAAATTACATAATTTATTTGAGTTTTATTCAAAATAAATATAATAATAACTAATAAGGTTTAATTTAGATGTAAAATAGTCAAAAGCAACCCTTTTTAATAGTCATAAGGGTTAAGTATGTGAAAAAAATTAGAGTTCAAGGCTTAAAAGTGCATATAATAAATCTATACATCGATATAAAATAAATTAAGAAGTTCAGGGACTTATGTGTAAATTTTTAAACTTGACTCAACCCAACCCATTGCGGCTCAAACGGGTTGGGTTTCGGGTTCTAAGATCCGATGCCCAAATTAATGCTTAAAACTGTAATGATATGTGACTCCTTAGGTGTTGTACATTGCGTTACCCATAATCCAATTTTGTGTCAACATGAATTGACAAATTTTTATACAGAATAACAACTAAAAATAATATAGAACTATATTTATGGCATCATATGATGTCATGTGGTCATATGACGTGCATCGATGCATGTAACATAGTTGTAATTTTCCAAACGGCGTTTCCTGATACACACCACATGGTCATATGACACCATATAGTATTAGGTCAGAATTGCATAGCAAAGTTACTTAAAAACTTTCAAATCTTTATATGTCATATTTTCTTGGGTGATTAATCTTTTCTCTATTTGGCACTCAACAATTCTCATTATTTTTTTATTTTTTCCGCTCTTTTTCTCTACTTTTCTCTCTTTCCACTCAATTAAAATAATATATCTTTCTCATCACCCTGACAATCCGCCTTAACCCTAATAATAGATATGCTTTTATGGTCCTATGGACAAGGTTAATTCCACAAATCACCTCTAACCTCTGAATTAAGAATCAGTTAGATATCCAACATTTCATAAATTCGCATGATTTGTTCTTTTTGTCATTATTCTGTTAATTTTTCAACAAAATGAATATTATAACCCTTAACTTTTTAATCTTTTTTTAAAAAGGCTTAAGATAATTTAAAAAAAGAAACAAAAAAAGGAAAAAAAAAACCCACCCCTACCCACCTCCCCCTCTCCTCTCCTCTCCTCTCTCTTCCCAAATTTGGCCACCGAAAATGACAGTAGTGCAAAGGGGAGGACTCTCCTTTTTGTGCTGTCAGAACTACTGCTATTTCTCGCAACACTTTGGCCACTGTTTTCAGCAGCCAAAAAGAGGAGGGGGTGAATGCCCTCTCTTCCCAATTTGGAAGTGGGTGGCGCAGGGGTGGATTGGGTTTTTTAATGTTTTTATTATTTTAAACTTTTTTTAAAAAAATTAAAAAATTAAGGATTATAATGGTTATTTTTTGAAAAATTAACGAAATAATGACAAAAGAATATATCGTATGAATTTATGAAAGATTGAGAACCCAAGAGGTCAAAAAAAAGTTAAAGGCTTAGTCGATTTTTAATTCAAATGGTGGGGACAATTTGTGAAGTTAACCCACTAACAAGGTAGTCCTATATTTTGACATGCCAAAACTAGGCACGAGAAGTAGGACCTATATTTGGCAGATGGAGTAGTGTGAAATGACGAATGGATCTATTGTGGTGGGTCCCAAAATGACTTTCATTGATGACCATTCAGTCAGTCAATCACCCAAGCTCACACTCTGGTTACAGCGATTCTTACCCATATTAACGACACACTGTTTAATAGAACCTGTTCGTGCATGAAAATATTGACTCTCATAACTCATTTTCTACAAATTTTCTAACGGGATTAATCAAGCTTCACTTTTGAAGCCTGATCACACACATGAAGGCCTAACAAAAACTGCTTCACTGGGCGCCACGTGAATAACAAAGTTGAGTAATAAATAGTTATAACAAAACATATTTTCCTGACATGAATAATTGGCCATCAAACTTTATTACTTCGATATAAATAATTAATTCGAAATAACCAACTAAACATGTACTTACTCATGCAAAAATAAAATAAAATAAACTTTTATGTATGTAATTATTCTATAATTATAATAATGATTCAATTAGAGACAGAGTTGAAGGACTTAATTGTGATAATTTGAAAGATAAAAACTCAAACAAAACTGTAAAAGCAAAACTAATGAATTTAATTAACATATGATTAAGGTAGGGATGTCAATGAGCCAAGCCGAGTTGGGCTCGAGCTCGGCTCAGGCTTTTTTGTCCCAAGCTGAAAAAGCCCGAGCCAAAACCTGACTCGGTTCGGTCGTGAAAATTAGGCTCGACCCGAGCTTTTGTTAGGACCTTTTCCTAGCCGAGCAGAGCTTGCCCGGCCAGTTCGGTTTTTTTCAAATTTTTTTCCTATTTTAATTTGATTTTTTTCTTTCCTACCTAAGTTTGACAAGGGCCGACTTGGTGGGTTCGTTTGGTTCTTAATTACAGGCCGGCCCATTTGACCCATTGAGCCACACGGGCTGGTTCGGCACGAGCTTGTCTCAGAATTTGGGGCTGGGCTCGGCTCAGGCTCGGGCCCGTTTAAAACGATCCGGCTCAGCTTAGGCTTTTTACGGGCCGTACCACAGGCTGTTCGAGCTGACCGACTTGTTATGTATCTCTAGATTAAGGAAGAAAATGACAAAATATATCAATTAGGATTGATGTTTTTTTGCGGCCCTACTCGATGGTAAAAGAGGATGAATTTTCCATAAAATGATCATAATCAGTAGTGAGTACTAGCACTTGTCCTTTTTCCTTAAATAATGTTGATTTTTCTTTAGGTTCACGCTCCACTATTTTCAATTGACAAATTGCTACATTATTTGAATAGCATACAGCAGACTGGCCTAGATTGTTATTATTTTCTTATTAGTCATTGAATAAATAAACACTCCTATATATTTATGAATCCTTACCCAACTCCAATTTAATAATGCTAACTAGATTAGAGACTGATATCTAATATAGATAAATAACATTACTCATTATAAACAAGTGCAGTAAACATGATTGGACTATGTTACGTGCATAATAGTTAGCAGGATGACGCCGTATATGATCTGTGAAGTTATAAACCATATTAGAGCCACATTTTCTCACTTTATTTGCCACACACAGCAATATGAATTATTGTATCAATTATGTTGAACCATTATAATGGACATCTCAATTAAATTCAGGACCCGCACATGTGTGTTAAGAGTATCTCCAATGCTTGGGGTCGGTCCCCACTTCTATAGTACTACTTTAAAAGAGAGAGAAAGTAAAGGTTGACAGAGACAATGATGGTTATCGCCATACCTGAGGCATTGGAGATGATCATTATTAATTAAGTTGAAATTATCTAATGTAAACTCATTATACTAAACTCATTATATTAAGAAAAATTATCAAATAAGGTAGAATAACCTCTATATAGAGTTAAAATGGATGCCTAAAAACTACATGGAAACTCTTATGGTGTTTTTTTAAAGGTAGAGAATAACCCAAGGGTTACTAACAGTTGTTCAGAAAAGAGCAATTAAGCGCAAACAAAAGTTCTCTTCTTAGCACGTTTGAAACCAAAAGGTGCCTTATATTTTCTAGTCGTATTGTCACATTTTGCACATCTTAAGTCTTGGTACCTTTTATACTGCGATTATACATAAGAATATATACTGTCTTTTAAATAATCTTGAACTGTACGATTACTAAATCCATTGATCTTATTAATTCAATTAATATATACTTATGTTTTTATATTTTTTACGGTGGTGTAAATATTACAGATTTATATTTAACTATTTAATAACATATTTTAGTAAGTTTTTCTATCCGTACAACGCACATGTAGTTTAACTAATTAATTATATATGCACTTTTTATCAACGTACCAACAAGTATTACTTAGAGTATCCACACTGATATTGTTAGATTTAACTATTCACATAAGTAATAAAGTAGGGTTTTAATAATTATTAAGTGCTATGTAATACAAATTTCTAAGGAACCAAGGCTAAGTTCCTCACGGTGCCTTGTTTCCAATTAGATGCTACCATGTAGTATGTGTCAAGTGAGGTGTCAGTTCCGATCTATTGGAGATCGGGCTCCGTAAAAAACCCAACCTTGTTTCTATAGCCGAACAGGCCATGTAAGAGTATTCACATTAGTAGTATCAAACTAAGTTGTTAGTTAATAACTAAAAAAAGTATGTACATTAGTGGTGTTAAATGAAATTGTTAAAAGAATATTTTTAGTGAGTTAACTTTATTGTTGACTTAACATTTTGCTAGAACTAGAATTTAATGTTTTTAAAAATTTCTTTTTTTATTTATTTAATAAAGTTTGACAAATAACAGATGAAAATAATGAGATCAACTTGGATTTGAGTACATTTTAGTGATTTTATTAACACATCTAATGTGACACTTTAACAATTGTTAAATTTAACTTGCATGTGTTGCATTTAAGAATAATTTAAAATGCATTTATTTATGTGGACAGCTAAATTTAACAATATCAATATAAATGCTCTAAGAATGTTAAATTTAGCCATTGATTTCTAACACATTAATGATGTTAAACTAACTATTATAATTCAACTTTAATTTAGAAGTGAGCTATGACTAAATGAATTTAACCTTTAAACAATATAAAAAATAAAGAAAACAAATATGATTGACCACGTGAATTGTTAAAATTATTGTTAACTTTAATAATAAAGTTAACAAGTTGTTAAAAATATTCTTTTAACAATTTCATTGAAACCACCAATGCAATTATATTTTTGAGTTGTTAACTAATAACTTTATTAACACTCCAATTTAACACTAATGCTCTTAGTGCCACCTTTTTCTTTTGTGTGTGAAACAAAAACAGAAGACAAGAATAACAAAAAACAAATTGTTATTGTATTAATTGATATATTAAAAAAATATTCCTATTAAACTCAATTATAAAAATCACCTCAGTTTATCAATCAATTTCAATTTTAAATTTTGAACGCATGGCAATAGTATATTTAACCATATAATTGATGTGATGTGAACTTTCATATCATTTTAATCATTACCTCACATGTCACAATTAAATCTCGACACCTATACAAATTTGAATTTTAAATCCGTTTAAAAACTTACTCTTTTATAAATCCTTTATATATATATATATATATATAAATAATGTCATGCCCTATGATTGTCAACGTCATCTATTTTGGCAACTCCTTAGATTATAATCCAGATTATAATTTGCTACATTACAATATTTTATTAGTTGTTTTTTATAAAAAGTAAAAAATTATGGTTTGACTTTATTTTTTGACTTTTTAAAAAAAATGAAACTAATGAAATAATGCAGTGTGACAGATTATAATATAAGGGAATTACCAAACCCCCTTCAGTCTTGAAAAGATATGTTGGTTTAGGCAGAAGTCATGATCCAAAAGTTACAGACGGAAATTAGGCAACGAGAAAATAGCTAGGTTCCTTGAGCCAACGTATTATCATGACTATAATATAGTCCTGTATCCTAGACTTACAATAATCTTTTAACACCTACGTGGGTGTCATTATTGTACTCAGTATCTCATATAACTACACGTATCTACATAGTATCTATACATACAGTCATATGAGATATTGAGTGTCGACAGTGATTGAGCGTTAGAAGATTTTTCACTTTGATTTAATTAATTATTAAATTTTAGATTTCTATCCTGTGACGGGGGCATGATTTAATTGATAACTAATCGTAGAGCACTTCTAAGGAACCCAGCCCTGGCTTCCTTAAGGAGCTCAGGAGCCAATGAGATACTTACACAACACCTGAGTGTAAGCACCTCATTAGCTCCTGTGTTCCATAAGGAACTCAAGGCTGGGTTCCTTAGAAAATTTCATTAATTGTAGCTTGGAATTTAATAAATATGAAAAGGTCATTACTTTGATTATATTATCGGTGTCACGGTGCATCACTTGCATAAAAGCTCTTCAATAGTTTGTTGTATTACGTAGATTAGCATGTTTTAAAACGTAATAGTTAATTTTAGAAAAGCCAAATATATTTATTGCAGTATAAAGAATAGTTTGTAAGTTTATTTATCATGTAAGCAACTTAGTGGGAAAATAGACTTTGTATTAGTTTTTATTTATGCATTAGCCATATATCTATGCGAGTATGGTTGAAAATGAAAAGAACAAATTGAACTTCAACCAAAACCAGAAAAAACACATAAATAGTAGTTTAACTAAAGCACCCATGCAGACTTTGCATGCGCAGGGAGCCAAGGATATGCTGTGCCTGGACATGAGGCAAATGTATTTGAAAATGAGTTTAGTCGAATATATAATTTTATAAAAATTTCTCTGAAATAAGTTTTTCCCCCTTTTCTTAGATTTATAAAGTGAATACATAAGAGGACAATCGAACCTTTTAATAAAGTGTGAGAAAACCTATTTGAATATCATTAGACCAGATATCTTGGCCTATTTTTATTCTACTTGAATTGAATATAGTGCAAACTTTTCGCAAGTGGTAACCAAACAAAATGGTATACATGTCGAAGCGCATAAATTATTAACGGGCTTAAATCTTAGACCCGCATTAACAAAAAGGAGCTAGGGGTAACTAGGACCAAAAACTCAAATAATTGTGACCCAATAACCAAGCATTAACAGAACCAAGCTAGACATAAATAGGCCCAATAACTTATGAAGTCTTAATTTGATGGTGTAAAATGAGCAATCCTTCTATAGAACTTGATCAAGCTCCTTCTATAGAATTTGATTTAGTTTTGTAGTAAATTTCATAAAATGAGTATGTTTAATTGCACTTGATCAAGCTCCTTCCACAGAACTTGATATAGTTTTGTAATAAATTTCTTAAAATGAGTCAGTGTAATTGGAGATATGTTTAATGAAAAATGTCAAACTCATAAATTTTTTTTTATCTCATGTGTTTAACAAATGGAAATAGAATTGAAATTCTATTATACGTAGTCTTTTTTAGACAACTTCACTCATTTTCTTAGAAAAATAGTTCCCACCTCCCATTAAATAAAAAGTTTTCTATGAAAGTTATAAAATTATCTCTTTTTCAAATTCAACTCAAACACCAACTAATTAAAGGGCCTGAAATAGCATGTCAAACTTAAAAATTAAAGCTAAGGTGAGCTGTGCCTTTCAAAGCCAGAGCCCAACAGTGAAGACTTGAGAGTCTCCTAATTAATTTTCACATCCTTTTCTTAATAACCAAATTATAAAAGAAAGAAAATACACATGTATCGACCATTTCATACCATCACACATCGTAAGCATATCCTTCAAAAATTCAAGTTTTGTTGTCACTCCTGTTAGCTGTCGATAACCGTTGATTAAATTAAATATGATTTTGATAAGACTCATTCAATGTAAAATTTCATGAAATTAAAATAAACATCTAGTTCAGATATTGTTTGGCAAAAAAGGATCACACAATAGGGACCATCCTTGTACGGTCCTCCAACATGATACTATAATTCCTCCCTGTCTGATTACTCCCTGGAACTACTTCTACTGGTCATGGCTGAGAAGGTATGTAAAAATTCCCAAAATTCTCAACTCCTCATCAATGAATTTTGTTCGTTTTCGACCCAGTTTTTGCAATGTCTTCATGAATTAATCACTTGTCCCTTGTAACTACAGGGTGTTGTAATGGTCTTAAAGGTTGATCTCCAATGTCCTTCCTGCCACAAGAAAATCAAGAAAATCCTCTGCAAATTCCCCCCGTAAGTCCTGATAATTATTTAGCTAACTTCATATCCATTTCCAATTTCCTACACATATTCGGGTCAATTAATGGCTTAATGTTTAACTCTGTGATGTTATTATTATAAATTATTATAATAATAAAATCAAAGAGATTAGAGGGCAGGTGTTTGATGTGAAGCAGAATACAGTGATAATCACTGTAGTGTGTTGCTGTAGCCCAGAAAAATTCCGTTATGACAATCCCAGAGATAAGGAGTTGCCAACCTATGCTTGAGCACACCCCATTTTAACTAAAAAATATTTTTTTGGCCATATAAATATCTGTAAAAAAAAATTAGCATACGAAGTAGTATTAAGTTACATTTTTGTCACAACCCCCGATACCGATTAATGGCTCCGCCCTCCCACTTGATCTATGCATGCATGAGTAGATTAGAAAGGTAGTAGGAGTGGAAACCATAATTATGTATTGTATTCTGATACGTGTTACATGACTGCATATCACCATATAAGGTCATATATATATATTAGATTATTTTCAACATTATAACTCAATTAACGAACCGGATGATATATATGTTCTATTTGGCAATCAATCTTAGACAAAAATTGATTTTGGGTGGGTGGGTGCGATGGTTAAATAAAAAAAGTGGAGTCGGAACCCAAAGCCAGCGAAATAGGAGTCATCCTACCTTGTGAAGAGCATGAAAGAAACTCGACGTGCACGTTAACAAACAGTTTTTGTGATGGAGAAATTGGGACCAAATTTCCATCAATTTTACGACAAACAATGTGCTGACAAGGATTGCTCTCCAACTTACTTTCGTCACCTCAGTTTTGACTCACTAGCTAGAATCTTCTTTCTCATGTTTGATCCTTTTTATTAAAATACATTATAATTCTATTTATTACTAATTTAACTATTGATTTGACAATTATTTATTTATAAACATAAATTTTAAATTTCTATTAAATCTACACCACCCATTTCACACATTTATAATTTCTCTTTATAAATCAATTACCATAAATTGAATCAAACAGACACTTATTTTTATAAATAATAGTTATTATAATCACTGTTTTATCATTCAAGTCTTGTAAAATTTCTTTTTAACTTTTTAAAAAATAGCCTTACAAGATGGTGATTTGTTTTCATCTGCAACATCAGTTTTTTAAATTTGGTCTATGGTTTAAATGACTTTTGAAAAGTTAATGCTGTTCTTGAAACTGCTCAATTGTTCGGCTAGTTTCTTAAAAGTGCTTTCTATGTTCAGGAAAAACTTACTTAATATAATATTTATGTTTATAATTTTATTAGCTGCAGGATGATTATATCCAAATAATATTAGCTTGATTAACGGAATTATTTTTTCAAGTTTAATTTAATTAATTGATAATAATACAACTCATAGGAGAAAAGCAAATATAGACTCATTGTTATATTGAAATGAAATAAATATTGAACGTTAATATTGACTGAAAATGTATAATCTTTTAAGATTACGTGAGTTTTAAATATTTTTAACCAAAGTATGTTATATAACAAGATTATAAGGATCCAACTTCATTACGTATTAACGGGGATCAGACCATAAATGACTCGAGAAGGCAATAAATGGATTGATGCTGAACCTAGGTATTAGGTTAAGTGTTCGTTTGATATCATTTATAATTGAATTGTGTTATAATGTATTTTGAAATTTGAATTTTTGTGACATGTGGCTTAATGTGATTGGTTAAATTTTATTGAAAAATGAAAAATTGTAATTTGATGTGGTGAAATTATACTACATTCCTATTATAATACGAACCAAACGGACCCTAAATTTGATAAATGGTCTCAATTAAAATGGACCACAAATCCATACCTACTTAACACTATTTAATTTATTGTTACGACTCAAGTCCACAGTGGTCATCTTTTATGACATTGATGATATGTTACATGGGACCATGCTGTTTGTGCCGCACTCCTCGCTACTGAAAGTATGTGGTCCTTCCGGATCATGTCCATTTCATTTTGGTATATTTTGTCGCTGTCTTGTTTGGATGAAATTTACATATCTTATCTCACTATAAATGATTTAGCATAAGACGCTTAACATTATTATAGTACTAGACAGATAGTGTGACATACTATCAAACCGCCATTTATATCATGTGTGAGGATGATGATGTGTTCACCTAGGGCAGACCGTCAGAGCCAGGATTGTAAATCAGTATGTGTGAATTTAAGCACAAGAATTACGGCTAAAAAAAAAAAAAACAATAATGAAATTATTAAAAACACTTTCTTATAATTGTTCTCTATGATTTTATACTTTCATAACATTCTATATAATGACTTTGTTATCAATTTTATTGAATACATGTTTTTCAACAATCGACATATACAATTAAGCTATCAATCAAGTAACTTCCATTTATGTTCTTAAAAAAAAAGGTAACTTCCATTTAAAAAAGCCTTGAGCAAAAATTAGAAGATAAAAGAAATATTAGGAAACTGAGTTCCCTGCCTTGGTGGAGCAGAAGTGGCGGTTACCAAATTTTGCTTTCTATACATGTTGGGCTGTTGAAAATTCAACTGATTCTTGCTATAAATCAATTAGCTAGGTTTTATATTTAACGTTAATCACCACATTGTCTAGGACTGAGGGTTGCTAAATGAGTTAGTGTCGTCGAGCTTATTTTATCTTGGTTGGATTGATAAATGTAACATTATCATTTTCAAAACAAAAATAAAAAATAAAAAAATAAAGAACTAAAAAAATAAGAAAAAGAAAAGTTTACTCAAGTCCAGTGGGTGCAATTGCACCCACTCGACTCTGCTCTACGTAAATCCGTCCTTGATGTTCATATGAATGGTTGATATTATTTTACACCACTGTCTTGTTACGACGACACAGATCTGGTGCTAGATCACATTCTCTTATATATCACATAGCTTTCAAACCAATTGCTAACACAAAGGCTAGAAACAAGTTTGTAAAAGTCTTGTTCATTTTTTTGATACAATTAGAAAAATTCGTAATTTAATTCAACACAATAGCTACATCTATAAAAGGAAAAGAATGAAATAATATTAATTCAATATAATTGAAGTACCCGTCCACTTGTGGTAATAAATATTTCGAAATAGCAAAGAAAGTATAGAATACTACAATTTAAAATTTTAGTTTATAACTCTCTTGAGAGGTTTTGAGACATCCAACTTACAACGGATTCGAAGAAAAGAACCTCCGTCAAAAGTATCCACATCAATGTATTCACCCACCGAGTCACCAATAATTCTAGGCATCACCTCATGCATATGGATTAGTGGTTAACCATATGCTTGTACCCAAAATGGCACCCACTGGAAATTCATAGTCTTAGGAACTGATTGACCAGCAATTCTAGAGAGCATGAGCAAACTAGGCCCGAAATTCCAAGGCCGATTTGCCCAAACTCTCTCCATATCGTCCTCCATATATCGAACTCTAACAAGAAAACATTGTCCTCGAGAAAGCGGCATTTCCAGAGAAAGGTTCCATGTATTCGGCATGGTATCGCAAAAAGCCTCGCATCCAAAGGATCGTCCCGTGAGCAGTCTTCCCACCGAACCAAAGCGATTCACAACAGTGCACTTTGAAACTGTCATTGAATCCAACACAGCAACCTCTCCTCCCTCTTTGCAATTGAAAGTGATCTCCACAACGTCTCGACGTCCTCCATGCTTCAACTTTTGTAGGGTTCCGATGAAGAAACCCTAGCCGTCAAAGAAAAGTCCGTCCCTCTAGTAAAGCCTAGAGAGAAAATAATCTAAGAGGGATAGTAATTTTCTTAATTAATGGGACTTAATTGAACTCACATAGATGCAAGTAGGAGAAAAAAGATTACTGATCAAAAAATGGAGTTGTAAAATGTAATAGCATTTAATTTAATTTACTTTAAAAAATTAATATTTATTATCTTTTAATTAGAAAAGAAAATAGACTTGAATTGAAATTAATGAAGAAAGATCAAATTGAATCAATTATCATAAAATTATATGTCATATAGTTTAACTCTTTGAAAATGATTGGGAACCAACCATTAGAGTATGATTAATGTGGGGGAAAATTGATCTAGTGCCATACGTATGGCACAGACATATCCATGTGTGTGCTATATGTATGACGTCAGAATAGGATTAGGGAAAACAAACTCAAATTTGGAATTTTCCTTCATTTGTTTACATAGTGCAAATAATGTATATTTTGAATATGGTGAGTTTTGACACTTTGTTTTTGGGGTAGGGTGGGGGAGGTTGAAGTTGGGGGGCCAAATTTAGCCCGATTTTTATAGGTTCCACCTTTGCAATTGGTTTCTCTCACCTGATTCAATTTTTTTTTTTATTTTAGGGTTTTTGCCCCACATTAATCTTGCTCTTAATTAACCAATTCTATGGCGTGGTCCAATAAAAAAATTTGCATATGTCCTTTATTATCACGTATTCCTACTATATTATGAAATTGAAACCAGCCATTAGTTTTAGATCAAAACTCTTGTAGATATTGTTATTGGACTCAAATGAACAAATTAAAAAAAGTACATTGGGACGTTGGAAAAAAAATAAAAATATATATGAAAAAAATTTACTTTTAAATTTTTGAGACGTTTTGCCAAATGATAAGTTTATAATTTGCTCTTATTATTAAAGTTCATGTTGAGATCATCTTTAATTTGACACTCATACTACATATTTTTTAACTTCAAAATATATATTACCTATCAAAAGATTAATGAAAATAAGTCGAAACTCTTTAGAATAATAATCCGTCATCGAGAAAAATTAGAATAATCCATCATTTCAAAAAGCACATAATTATGTTTTCGCCTATAGTACAAGGATGTTATTCTTTTTATTATTGTTATAATGACTAAACGCGAAAGTTTTAAATATTTTTTTTTGAGTATCAGCATTTTATGAAAGGAAGATTTATTTAAAAAAAATAAAACATGTAAATAAGAAATTATGGCAAGGATCAACCCAAAATCTTTGAAAATGATCTAATACCGCCAGACGTTGATGGGCCGTGCCAGATACATACCATATTGTGTGCCACATTTTAATTGTGACCCAATAATCAAGCGGTAATAGAACCAAGCTAGAGACATCTAGGCCCAATAACTTATGATGCCTTAATTTGATGACGTAAAATGAGCCCGTTTAATTAGATATAATTTTCATGAAAAATATTAAACTCATAAATTTCTTTTATCTCATGTGTTTGATTAACAAATGAAGAGTAATTCCCACATCCTATTAAATAAAATGTTTTCCTTGAAAGTTATACAATTTTCTCTTTTTCAAATTCAACTCAAACACCAACTAGTTAGATGGCCATAAATAACATGTCAAACTTAAAGTTAAGGTGAGCTGTGCCTTTCAAAGCCAGAGCCCACAGTGAAGACTGAAGACTTGAGAGTCTCCTAATTAATTTCCCATCCTGTTCTCAATAACAAATTATAAAAGAAAGAAAAGTCACATGCGTCGGCCATTTCATACCATCGATGTATATCTCTAAAAAATTCAAGTTTCCTTGTCACTCATTTTAGCCATCGATTAATCATCCTTGTACGGTCCATCAACATGATACTATAATTCCTCCCTGTCTGATCACTCCCTGGAATTACTTGTAGTGGTCATGGCCGAGAAGGTATCTAAAAATTCCCAAAAATTCTCAACCCCTCATGAATGAATTTTGTTCGATTTTCGACCCGGTTTTTGCAATATCTTCATGAATTAATCACTTGTCCCGTGTAACCACAGGGTGTTGTAATGGTCTTAAAGGTTGATCTCCAATGTCCTTCCTGCTACAAGAGAATCAAGAAAATCCTCTGCAAATTCCCCCGTAAGTCTTAATAATTATTTAACTAACTTCATATCCATTTCCAATTTCCTACACATATTTGGGTTCATTAATGACTTAATGTTTAACTCTGTGATGTTATCATTATAAATTATTATTATAATAATAAAATCAAAGAGATTAGAGGGCAGGTGTTTGATGTGAAGCAGAATACAGTGACAATCACTGTCGTGTGTTGCTGTAGCCCAGAAAAATTCCGTGAAAAATTATGCTGCAAAGGGAGAAAAGTGATAAAGAGTATTGAAATAAAAAGGCCCCCCTCCCCTAAGAAAACTCCAAAACCTGATGATCAACCGCCACCACCACCGCCGCCGGTAAAGAAAACTCCAAAACCTGATGATCAACAGCCGCCGCCGGTAAAGAAAACTCCAAAACTTGATGATCAACCGCCACCTCCGCCGCCGGTAAGGACTTGTTGTGAACAGTGTGCTCAAGGCTATGGTGGGGGACCATGCTTCTATGGGTACGGTCACGGAGCTCAGCCGGCGGCGGCTAGGACTTGTTGTGAACAGTGTGCTCAAGGCTATGGTGGGGGGCCATGCTTCTATGGGTACGGTCACGTAGCTCCGCCACCTCCGGCACGGTGTTACTATGATGGTTATTATTATGCTTATGGCTATGGCTGTGGGAGGTGTCGCCACGCTAAGTGTGTTTGTTTCATTGAAGAAAATCCCTCATCATGCGTAATCATATAATTAGTGTGATTCTTTTGGTATTGATGAATAATTGTAATTCATGTATAGATTATAGATATGAGTATTTTGAGATGCACTGTGGGAACATAATAGTAAATAAAAGATATTTTGTCTCCAACGGATCATGTTATCAGGTTGGAGCTAAATGTGGTTCCAAAACATTTTCGTAAGATACGGTTGTTGTATACTTTATAGAGAATATATTTTTATATAAGATGGTAAAGTACTATAATCAAGTCTGATCTTACCGTCTTTGTCTAAACTGCCTTAATATATTCTTACTTGATCAAAATATTTCTTTTACAAGTGTTTGTTCTAATCTCAACGTTGATTTGATAATTGTATACTGGGGGGAAAAATAACATATTAAGGGAGCATATGGTTGACAAAGGCTCTCATTTTGATAGTAGCAGTGGCAATAACGATGATAATCTAATCGTACATCTAACAATATTCAATCGTAGCAATTCAGTGGTTTTTTTTTTTTTTCTTCTTTTGGGGCGCGAGGGGTGGGGTTAAAGTGCGCAAGCTGCAAGCGCAACATTTTTGCACGGGGCTATGTCGATTATGCAAGAAGAGGGAGCTAAAGAAATAGAGACACATTTAGACGGTGCTTTACAAAGTTTTACAACTTTATGGGGCGTAAAAGTTGAGTGACGTGTCATATCTTAACAGGAGAAGGGCAATAGAGATGAAAGAAATGAGACGGCGCAATATGGCCGCATAATGAGTAATTTGTCACATTTTAATTGGAGTAAGAATGGGGACAACCGATCTAACCACATTTGCTCGTTTATGGTTCAATTTTCTAGTGATAATTATTTAGAATTTAATAGTGTACCTTTAGGATTTTTTTAAAAGTAGAAAAAACAATATTTAATAGAGAAGATCAGAAAAATGAATGAATAACCGAATAACCAAAGAACTCGAACCACAGTAAGATAGGAAATTGGGAAATTACATATGAAACTAGTCTAGTGGATGGAGTACTATTTTCACATTTTTCTTTTTTTTTTTTTTGAAGCGCACATTCAATGCCTGTCCGAGCATTAAATTTGGAAAAAAAAAATATAGAAAAGCAAATAAAATGGAACACAATTTCATATGTAGATACTTATTGCATCTTATCATTTTGTAACTGGAATGCTTCCCTTGATGTGAGATCGGAAGAGCAATTCAAGGTCCAAACACCAAGCAATTCCCTAAGTATTTGAGGTTGGTTACAGAAAAATTACATGATAGAAAAGCACTTCCACTTCTTTACACACCTTGTATCCATATTTTTCTGTATTGTAACATATATTGAACGCTAAATTTCTGCATTCTCAATATCAGTTTTTCTTCATATCCTTGCCCTAAAAGTGTAGGGACCAAACGATTTAACTCTAAAATTGATGATCAGAATTTAGTTTTTCCCATCCTAATTTGATAAAAATGACAATGTTTTTTTTTTTTTTTTGAAACGAAAAATGACAATGTTTTGTATATTTAAAACCTGCACTTAAACTTATAAAACAGGAAGGTGTATCAAAAATTGATATCACGATGAAATATGCAAATAAATTGCTAGTACGTTCAAAAAATTTCATTAAGCAAATCAATTGAACCGTTAGAGAACAGAAGCCAGCCATTAGATTTCAACTTTCTATTTCTACCAAAGCCTGTGGAGGGCAGTCTCAGCTTCACCCTGCAAAATCAGTTTTGGACCCCAAATGAGAGATGGATGACTTGAAAAATTAGCATGAAATAAATAAAAATAAATTACAACAGAACAAAGAGAACATTTTTTTTTCTTTCTCCGTGGCAAGGAAACTGGCATTGACCATATAACACAACCAATATTGTGTGAAAGAGGTCAAACTTCGAAATCATAAAAACTCACTGGAAAACCAAAACTCCCAACAAAATATTAGAACAGTGAAATCACTGTCACATTTCAAAGAATTCCAAAACATAGGTAAGGTAGACGGCGAAGATTTGGAGATCGAGCAAAGCGTGAAGAATCCCAAAAAAATCAAGTCCACCAATATTCTGTTCATATGGAATTATTAGAGGGTTAGGGTTCTTGAATTGGGGATTTGGGAAATTTGGGAATTATGGCTTTTCAATTGGTAATGAAATTATTTAGGGTGAGAAATGTAAGACAAGGACATTACGTTGGAGTTCAATTTTGTTCACCCCTTTAACAGGGGTATCTTTACCCCTGTTAAAGTGAGGTTGAAATTAATAGGGTAGAGAAGAGTTTTAGGAGATAGAGGATTAATTAAAGTAATTAGGTGAGAGAGAGAGGGATTCTTATGTCATATCTTACGTCTATTGACAATGCCTTTTTTTTTTTTGCTCTCCAAACTATTTGTTTCTTATTCTAATAAAATGGAGGCAATATATTTGTCAAAATATATTGAGCATGGGTCTCAAATTAAAGGTACCAATGTCATTTTTTAATATTAAAATTCTGATATGTGCGTTGCACGAGATCTAAAAGTAATAATAATTATAATAATTTTAGAGAGACATATTTATCTGAAATGAAAAAGTGATATATTTAATTGTCAATTATATATTGGATGATTGCGGACCTTCAAATTCACTACTTGTACATAAACAATCAATTCATGTTTGCCAACTAACAACTATGAGTTATAAATAACAGATAAATATGCCTACTTAGAATTACTTTAATAACAAATGTCAATAAATTTTTATATAAAAATTTAATAAATTATCAATATAGCTAGCTGAGTCATATATTAGCATTATGAGACATAAATTTTTATAACTGTTCTATCAAATTTTGATTTATTTGTCGGTAACACTTTTTGCACTAGTTAATTCTCTTTTTTTTATTACATTGGATATAAGGAAAGAGATGAGAACTGATATCAGTAATTCATATCAGATAAATATGTCTCTATATAATTACTCTAATAACAAATATCAATGAATTTTCATAGAAAAATTTTATATATATTATTAATACAGCTAGTTGAGTCATATTAGTATTATTATATTTGAATTTATTCGTCGGTAACACTTTCTGCACCAGTTAATTCTTTTTTTTGATACAGCAGGCATAGGAGAGGGGAGAGGCAGGTTTGTTCCAACCTAGGACCTCCTGTCTAGAATGTGAGAAACCTAACCAATATAACACTTGTTTGAATTATAACACCATTTAATTATGCAAATTTAAATAAAAATTAATTAAGGTGATTCAATAAAAGTAAAATGTCTAGAAATTATTAAACAACTATTACAATGCAACTGTATCAATATTCGGTCTATCTCTCAAATAAATAATATAACTCTAAATACAGTAAAATTATATTTAAAATGACAAATTGAAATTTTTGTTCTATGAGAAATTATCAAAATGTTTCAATTTATATTAATTATAGAATCGACAAATTAAAGTACTATAATTTTAAAGAAATCAAATTTGATTATTGCACTGCAATAATCATATAAAAATTTCTTCAAAAATCATTAAAAATTAAAATTTACAATAACGTTACAGATTTTTAGAAATTTATTCGTTTAGAGACGTACTATGCATACGCTTTCGAATTATAAAGATTACTATTTACTTTTTTTTTAAATAGAACTACTAATTAATTTCGTGTTCGATTCGATAAGGAAATTTGCTATGGAGATAGATAAGACTTCTAATAAAGAGATAGATCGCTTACGTGGTGGAAATCTAACAAAAGCAACAGAGGGGCTGCTTTTGTTAGATTTCCA
>CAVNYN010271864.1:0-11430 GCA_963692815.1 Nyctanthes arbor-tristis | reverse complement strand
TTTGCATCCTTTTTACGATGATCCCTAAGAGTCTCTGCTGCAAGACCATCTTCCTTGTACCCTTTTTCTACCAATTCCCACAACTCTTGAGAAATAAAGAGTGTTTTCATTTTTGTGCTCCAAGCATCATACCCACTTCCTTTAAAAATAGGAATGGAAGGAATTGAAGGATTAATTCCAGTGTTGTTAGCCATAGAGCTTTGTGGCTCTGATACCAGATGATAGGACAAAAAATAGTAGACTCACAAGCTTCTCTTTGTAAACAACAAAGAGGTAAAAATAACAAGATAACTTTTAACAAACACGTTATAGGCACTCCAATATTTGGCTGGAAGAGATATATTTTATTCAGCTCAAAAACAGAATTTAAAGACAACAGGCAGAGAATACAGGAACCGAAATCCTAAACAATAGGCACTATCACAACCAACACAATCACGTTCCTATAATCACAAACCTAATCACATTCCTAAAATAGTGCAACTAAACAAAACAATAATTTGACTAAGTAAAAGAACTTAATTATTTCAGCATTATTTTCTAACAGTATGGGGCTTCGGCGGAAGATCAAAGGTTGGGCAACTCAGGGTTTTCAGCAACTATTATCATCCATTTTGGGCGAGATGAGGCTGCGCATCGGGAGGCTGTGCTTATGGTCTTCTGGGCAATCTAGAGAGCTAGGAACCAGCTGCTGTTCCGTGACGAAATGCTAGAGGGGGAGTTAATTTGTGATGGGATGTTGGATTATCTATGGAATTTCAGGCAGGCTCGGGGGCAAAGGGCAGTGGCAACAAGATCAACATGGCAAAACTTCATGGAGAAGGGAGGTGGTTGTATTGACGGTGTTACTTTGGCTACCGACGCGGCTGTTTGGGAACAATCTGTGGGCGTCGCCGGCAGTGGCAACAAGATCAACATGGGAAAATTGCATGGGGAAGGGAGGTGGTTGTATTGACGGTATTACTTTGGCCACCGACGCGGCTGTTCGGGAACAACCCGTGGGCGTCGCTGGCTGTGCATGGAGGGACGGGGTAGCGGTGTTGGCCTTCGCGGTGATTTTGGATGGCTTATACAGCGTGGAGCACGCGGAGGCCATGGCGGTGAGATACGGGTTGCAACTTCTTCGAAGTGACTCCGTGTGGGTTAGAGAGGTAAGAACGCTTGGTGGGGTGGTTCAGGGACTGTGTTTACCTGAAATCAATGGAAATCTTACTCCTTTATTTCATCATATTTTAGAGTACCTTAGGGATAGGAGATGTGGTTTACGTGTCCATATTCCTCGTGCACAAAATTGTTTAGCTCATGAACTCGCATCCTTTGCTTTGAGTAGTCCAAGAACTCATGTATGGAAAGGATTGTCTTCGTCGTTTTCTTTCCCCATTCGTGGATAACATTTATAACGATCTGCTCCACTTTAATATGATATTGTCCGCTTTGAGTTAAGCCCGTACGATTTTGTTTTTGGGTTCTCACCCAAAAGGTCTCATGTCAGTTAGAGTTGGTCTCTTATCTTATAAAATAGTCTCTTTTTCTCTACCCAAGCGATGTGAGACTGACGCTGTCACAATCACCCCACCTAAGGACGTCCAACGTCTTCGTTGGCCACACTTCTAGTTGGGCTCTGCTTTGATACTATTTGTAACAACCCGCTCTACTTTGATATAATATTATCCGCTTTGGGCCAAACCTGTACTGTTTTGCTGTTGGGTTCTCACCCAAAAGGCCTCATGTCAGTTGGAGTGGGTCTGTTAGCTTATAAACTAGTAACTCTTTCTTTACCCAAACGATGTGAGATTGAGTCTGTCACACATTAGTTGAATGAATGATATATTTCCTCAAAAAAAAAAAAAATAACAATGTATGGATGCCAGGATTTGTGTAGTCTAGTGACATCTTAGTTAATTTCACATACTCTTGATTAAAGATTCAAATCCCTACCCCTACTATCCCCTTATAATATTCAAAAAAAAAAGTATAGACATTCAACAAATAAGATTCGTAAAATTCTTGGAACATTAAAAATTATATATACTAACATTCCTAAGTAGGGCCAAACTTAAATCTTGATGATCCCTCATGGATGGAGAAAATACCTGGTACTTTAAGAGTACTTTAATATGGTATTTCAGACAAATCATCAAGTCACACATGGATTTAAGAGCCTAAAACATGGGGCTCTAGATCCCACATATGAATTTTTAATTGACCTGGAGTATAATATTAGAGTACTCATTGAGTACCTAAATTTCTTTCTCATGGGTGAGTGCACCCAACTCCAAAAGTTGATATCCACGTTCACGACATTGTTCTTTTAACCGATGGTTGATTTTTTATGAAACCAACTCTTCGATATGACTTAATAAAAGAACATATGTTCTTTATTTTCACGTGTCTGTCTTATTCCACCACATCATGATTGATTTCATTTCACAAAAAACCGACATATTAGTTCCATAACATTCATTGGCACCGTTTATATTAGTCTCGTTTTGGCGTCATATATATAACATATTATAACACAAGATGATCACGTGACGTATATCAAGACACACAATATAATTAATCATAATTATATAATGTGTCTTAATACATATCACATAATTATATAATGTTATAATGTGTCATACATATTGCATTAGTTCAATTTCAGCATTTATATTTCAAAAGTTACATCATAACCAACTCTGATAAAATTAGTGTGACGTCTAATCAGTTTTTTTTTTTTTTTTTTGAAAGGAGGTGACGTCTAATCAGTTACATGGCACTTTTTTAGTACAAAATATTCATTGTGGTTACGGTTCGCACGTTTTTCTTGCCGAAACGATGATTTGTATCTAACCTAGTCTATTAAAATATTATTTTGCACCGCTAATTAAATATGTATATATCTGTTGACTTTGTATATTGTTTTTTTTTTTGGGGATTACAAAAGGGGATGGGGTGGGGATGGTGGGGATTTAAACTCGGATCACTCCAGTAAAAAGTTAAGTCTTTTTTTACTCAAATTACTCTTTGATTCTTGTATATTGTTTGTTTGTTTGTTGTTTTTTATTATTTTTTTCAGAAATAAAGGCTAAAACTCATTATATTTTGTAAATAGATTTTTGGAATTATTATTATATATTAATTATAAGGAGTTGAGAAAAAGGATATGATCCCTGAAACAGAAAAAGAAAGAAATTTGAAAACATAATTTTGGCAAAGATTAACTAAGGGCAAAAGTGTACAGTTGTTGATAAAATAAAATGTAAGAAAAAGCGAGTAGACCAACATTCTGTTAAAGTATGACTTTTTTATATTCGTCAACGTAAAAAAATTGGATTGTTCGTATAAAAAATTATATAAAATTTTTGTAGGAATATGATTAGTCAAATTATCTTCTCCCCAGCAGTCCAATCAGTTTTACATGCTAAACAGAATGACCACTTTTCGTCAATCTCTCATCTTAATAAAAATAACATTAAATTTACATATATTACATATAATAATAATAATACAATTTTTCATTGAAATCAATCACGTAAAAAAAATGAAAAATGAAATATCACTGTAAATAACAGTATTTATAAGCAAAATATATACACAAAGTTTGAGACAGATGTATGCGGTTTTTCTATGCTATCCATTGAATTCTATAGATTACATGGCAGGTTGTCATTGGACATTTTGGGGAATCCATCTTTTAATGTGACCAATAAGAGCCTATCACATAATGGAGTCTAATGGATACCGTAGAATGTGCCCAAATGTATGTATGTGGTTTATGTGATTTCCACTCATTCAAAAATAATGTGATATGTATGAAAATAAAATCTTTGTCAATGTATTGTGTAAAATTTTTTAATAATTTCTATGAACATATCGCAGTTTAGTACATCATTGGTCAAGGATTCGGTTCCCCTCCGTTACAATCTCTTTATAATGTCAAAAAAAAAATGATATTTCCACATATGTTTGACTATATACTATTATTTGTGCCACTAATTGTACAAAACAAAGTCCATGAGACCTTACTCAAAAGAGGAATTTTTCTACAAAACCAATAGAGGTTTTAGTAATGTATTCTTGCGCTCTGACTTTTGAAATAGATCGAGCTCTCAACTTAGAGTCTAATCTATTTCACTAGAAAACAGCTGTACTGCTGTGATGCCTAGGTAGAAGGCTGAATCAACCAAAATTGTGGGCCCAGCAAAAAGTTTTGAAGACCAAAATGTTTTTCTTGTTTTTTTTATGCTATTTGTAAAAAAGTAGCGCTATTTATTTAGTTAGTATTCTATATTAGAGAATGAGTGGATAATTATAAATATATAGACGCATTTACTCATTTATTATCTAATGAAAAAATATCAATTAGACTGTAAATAAACTAGACATATTATTATTATTCTTCATAAAAAAAACATATGTGAAAAATCCTTCACAAATCCCAAAATCTTCTGTGGTTGAAAATTCCTTTCTCTGTCACGAGTGGGGGAAATAATTTTTCTAGTTGGGCAGCAAGCTGGCCTCTGTGACCCTGTCTCTCAAAATAAAGTGGTACTCCTCTTAACTTTTCTTCGTAAGTTCGTTCATTTTTCTACCTTTTGTATATGTGAACACGTTCAGATAATCAGATGGAATCTGTTTGATGATACGCTCTTTTGTATATGTTGCAGAACGAAGGGCTTGAGGGTTTTCCCGATGGAAGGAGAAATCACAGAAAAGCTTCTGCCCAGAGTGGATAATGGCGAAAATGAAGAGAATAGCCTCACGAAAAAAGTATGGAATGAGTCTAAAAAAATGTGGATAGTTGCAGGGCCTGCTATTTTTACCAGATTTACAACTTTTGGTGTGAACGTCATTAGCCAGGCCTTTGTTGGACATATTGGTTCTACTGAGCTTGCTGCTTATGCTCTAGTTGTCACTGTCCTCTTGAGGTTTGCCAATGGAGTTCTGGTAATTATAGATTCTTTTGATTTTTTCCCCTAATTGGATGTATGCCCTTGTCATGGTTAGAGTTCTGGGTTTTTCCCCCTGTGGTTTGCCATATTTCTGTTTGTAAAAATTTACATGCCAGAAAAACAGATAGACATAGACTATTTAGATTTTAGGAATCTGGGAAAGAACCTCTTTCTCTTTGTGGTTAAAAGTTACTTCTTTTGTGAAAGTATGCTAGCTGGAGCAGGGGATTGATGATTTGCTTAAATCCGTTAGTATTTCTGAACAGAATTTGCTTGAGTCATTTGTTTGCATCTGGTCTGATGATCTGAATATAGGAAAGAATTGGTTATTCTTTGATCAACTGATCAAGAAATAGATATAAGAAATCTTATATTCTTCCCTTTGAATTTGTGCAGTTGGGAATGGCCAGTGGATTGGAAACTCTATGTGGGCAAGCCTATGGTGCAAAACAGTATAGCATGCTCGGGATATACCTTCAACGATCATGGATTATTATGACGGTTGCTGCCATTCTACTTTCACCGATATTTATTTTTGCAAACCCAATTTTAAGAGCTTTAGGCCAAGATGAAAGCATCGCCGAAGTTGCAGGAACTATTGGTCTCTGGTTTGTTCCTGTGATATTTTCATATATCATATCATTTACCTGCCAAATGTTCCTACAAGCACAGAGTAAGAACATGATTATTACATACTTATCGGCTGCAACACTAGCAATCCACATCTTTCTCTCTTGGCTTTTGACGGTGAAGTATAAGTTTGGGCTTACTGGTGCTATGACATCCACTCTTCTGGCATATTGGCTTCCCAATGTGGGTCAGATATTGTTCATTCTTTGTCGAGGATGTCCTGAGACATGGAAGGGTTTTTCCCTTCTAGCTTTCAAGGATCTTTGGCCAATAATCAAGCTTTCTTTATCATCCGGTGCAATGCTCTGGTTAGCTTTATTTCATCAATAACCTTAATTATATTATCATGGGATCATGGATTGTTATCACAAAGTGTACTTTGGTTTCTTAACTCTGTTATTCTTCGAGAATGATGATCAATACATTTTTTCCGGCACCCCACAAAATGTACACCATTTGTTTTTATGACCCTCCCTTTGGTTTGTTTCTTCACAGTCTTGAGCTCTGGTACAACACCATCCTGATTCTTTTGACAGGAAACCTTAAAAATGCTGAGGTTGCAATTGATGCTCTTTCCATCTGGTAACACTTTATCTTGCTACTTTAAATTCCGTCTTGTCATCCTAGCAGTTGAATAAGCGTATTATTTCTTTCAGTCTTAACATCAATGGTTGGGAAATGATGATATCTCTTGGTTTCTTGGCTGCAGCAAGGTAATACTTCTATAGTTCTCCTTATTTTCCTTGAGTTCAGAAACTGTCTAAATTGACTTGCTTATATTTCACACGTCCCAATTTACTGCATTTTAGCGTTCGTGTCTCCAATGAGCTTGGAAGAGGTGACGCCAAAAGAGCAAGGTTTTCCATCGTGGTGGCAGTGTTAACATCATTGACTATTGGACTGGTTCTTTTTGTGTTTTTCCTCTTTTTGCGGGGACGTCTAGCTTATATATTCACGAAAAATAGAGACGTGGCTGTAGAAGTCGATCATTTGTCACCCTATCTGGCGTTCTCCATACTCATGAACAGTGTCCAACCGGTTCTTTCTGGTATGCTAATCGTTAACTTCATTATATAATCATCCCCTCATCTGTCATTCCTTGTGATGAAATACATAAACCATAAGCAGTTTCTTTCCTTTGAGAAGAGTTTCAGTTTGATGTATTGATCTTTTTATTTGTTGGGTTTTCTCCTGCACGATAATTAGGTGTTGCTGTTGGTGCTGGACGACAAAGCACAGTCGCATATGTTAACATAGGATCCTATTACGTAATAGGAATCCCTCTTGGAGTTCTGCTTGGTTATATTATCAAACTACAAGTTCAAGTGAGTTTTGTTCTTTTAGTCACTTGCACTATCATTTTGCTTGTCACATCCTTAGCTATACTCTCAGAAATTAATATTCATATAGATGGTTCCTTCGTACCCAACATCCACCCCCTCGGGTCTCGCCAACACAAAAAACCACATTCTTCGGAAACGAGTAATGCTATGTAAATGTAACAGAATTGATGCTCAACATCAGTCTAGATGGCTTACAACTTTTCATTAGTGATTAATCAACTAAATAGTCACATCCTCTAAGGCATCATTTGACTGTATATCACTTACTAATGGTGTGTGACATTATTCTCAAGGAATGGATTAAAGAACAAGAATTTGTTCTTCTTGAAAATTAAACAGCTAAGTTTTCTTGTGTCTAGATGAAAATACTATGGGACCAGAATCTTATGACTCATTCATCTTCCTATAGGGTGTTTGGATCGGAATGTTAATTGGCACGCTGGTTCAAACCATCATACTCACGGTGTTAACTTCCAGGACTGATTGGGATAAACAGGTAACATTGATGAGTTCATTGATTTTTCTCGTACATTAGCTCAATTTGCTACCTTAAAGAACCAGCAGCAACTGCCGAATATCGATATGTATTCGGGTTTGAGGCCAGAAAAGTCCCGATGTCGTGTTTCAACTAGACTAATTACTCAAATAACCCTAACACAGGTATTGGTTGCTCGGAACCGGGTTAGCAGATACTTTGTGAAAGCTGAAACTGACAAGAACTCTCCGGCAACTGTTTGAGGAGAACTGTTTAATGAATATCCAAAGAGGATGTAAGCCAAACTTTATGAATATCCATAATGGAGACCACTAGGTCTTTATAGCAGAAGTGTTTGCATTCTTTCTTAATTCTGTATTGTGAGAGTAATTTAATAAAAAGTAGAATTGTTTTTCCTTTTATTTTTTCCGTATTTTTAATTTTTTACACCGTGAAACACTATAAAAGATACAATGTCGTGTTGAGTCTCGGCAAGATTCTCCCTGTTTTTGGAAATACTTTTAAGAAATGTGACAGTTTATGTTTTAAAGTAAATTTGCTTTCTCAAATTCTCAAAACAAGAATCAAAGGACAAATGTTTTAGTTGCTGTCTGTGGCCCTTTTAGGGCCCTGTCGTTTCTTTTAATGGTTGGGATTGTATTACATACGCAAGGTGTTTTCATGAGTAGCCCAACTCTTTTATAAAACCTTGTATGGCTCCATAAGGAAAAGGATTATTTTTTTTTAAAAAAAGAGAAAAGAGATTGTTTAGTTGCATGTTTAAAGGAAAAATGCAAAAATCAATTTTAAGATAAGCTCTCGATTGCTATTGGCCAGAAGCACGCGCCATGTTTTTGTTGTTCTATTAATGAGAAGTGTTATTTGTACATACAAGGTGTACAATTTTAATACACACACTCTTGAATTTGCCCACTCTCAAAAAGTTGTGATTTCAAAAAAGATGAGACAATGAACATTTAAGTAAATACAAAGAGTTATGTACAAAAATTGTACATCCCGTGTACAAATATCATTTCTATTAATAAAGTAGTGAAAGGATTATATAACACTCTGAAAAAAATTGGCAAGTTACATAATGGCGTTGTTGGGATAATAATTCACTCAATTCTCCAATAATACTTGATTCTAAGCAATCAATGAATAAACGTTATACTCGGATAATTAAGCATGACATTTTATAAGAATTTGACAATATTTTAATTTGTTTTGAGGAAAATAGGATGATTGCTTATTTATCACTTTCATCGATTAGGAAGTACTGCCAAAAGTATAATTAAAGCCCAATTGGGTAGTGAATTTGGGGTCGAGGAATACTTAAAGTGAAAATGCAAGGACCTCATTATAGAATACATTAAGTAAAAGGATTTATTAAGTAATAGGTGGAAAAAAAATCTCATGACACTTAGAGCCTTAGAGAATTTCTCACATGGAACAAAATCAAGAACACTTGGCACCTTGAATGGTGAGGAGAACTTACAAGCTTCCAATTGGGGTGATTTCCATTGGCTACTTATAACATTCCTTATTAGTGGAATCCAAAAGTTTTAGAAAATAACTAAAGAAATTTGTCCATAAAAAGGACTAGGCTTAGAACACCCTTTAAAAGCTTCCAAAAACACTCTCTTAACTCCTCAAATAAAGTCTCTTCCATATACATATAGAATCCCCACTCTAAGGGCTACTTTGCTTGAATATACCAAGGGTTTGGAGGTGTTTTGTCACTCACAAATACCTACTAATATTTAAAGACACAAGAAAGGCGAGTAACACAATATTTTGGGTTTCCCTCTTTGCATAAGTTTTTTAAAAAGGTGTATTTCGTTTGATATGAAATGAAATGTTTTTCTTGCATAAAAATCACTAGCTTTCCTCTACCCGTTTTGTATTGGTTTGCCTTGATTGGTTCCATACTATGACCTATTTAGTGACTCCAAGATAGGGACTAGTAGTATAGAAATTGCTTTGAATTGTTAATGTTCTTTGATGAGGAATTCCGGTAAGGGTCAACCGGAAAGTTATTGTGGATCCACTTAACATTGTATAGTCATCACCAACTTGGTATTTGGAAGCATTAATGCGCACTATAAGTAGTAGAAATTTCTAGTGTTTGGGCCCTATGATGTATTCCAAAAGGTTTGTGCATATTTATGTTTCTTGAATTTGTGAGATGAAAGGATTTTTATGATCTTGTGGTAATATAAAATATTGTGTTATTCAAGGGGTACAATGTACTCACTTTGTGTATATTTAACATTTTATTGATGATCCACCGAAGAATCCATAAACGGCGAGCCAAAGATTGGATGTTGTCTCATGATGCAAGCAAAATAATGCATATAATCGAGACAGATTTTTGGGCTTACTACGAAGAGGAGCCAATGTTTTTAATGTATTTGAGAACCACGTATGAATTTGATATATTTTGAGCCTACACCCTCTTTCACTTGTACCATGATAAGATTATGAGGGATATACCTATATTTTTTACCTAATTGAATAGCTTTTTAAAGGGGTGATGGTGAAAGTAAGATAAGTGTATGTATGGAGAGTTAAATAAATAAAGAAAACTTAGTTTGTATGGTAGGAACATAAAGAAAGCTTTTATAAGATTGGAAGCCTCATTTTCTCTATGTAAAGACCTCCCAAGCTTTTGTTCGGCTAGTTAATAAATAATATGGTTTTTATTTAAGGTATGTTTTGTTTTTTTATATAGATTAAACATGAAAAACAATTCTTGTGATATAGCATAAAAATTACCTTAAGCATGTAACAAATTTTCTTTTACAAAATTAAAAAGAAACTTCACAAATAATACAACTTTAGATAAATGGAAGATGTTAAACAACATCATCTCACCTAAGGATAAATTATAAAACTTATTTGATTGACAAGTCTCGTCCCTCATTATTATTAGAGTTGTAATAAAACAATACAAAAGTTTCCGCTCTTTGGATTAAATAACATAATGATCTTGATGAAATAACGGGGGGCTCAACAGATTAAGCTTCAGTTGTACCCCCTCCGTCCACGAGTTAATTACCCGAAATGTTACTATACTTTTAAAAAATTATCTCAAATGTCATTGTACTTCAAAACTTGCCCGAAATGTCCTTGTACTTCTAAAAAGTCATCTCAAACGCTACTGTACTTTCAAACTTATCTGATATACCACTGAACTTGTGAAAGTATTATCTCGTTTGCCACTTTTGTTAAAAAATGTAACTAACTTGATTACAAGTCTAACAGAATTTACCACGTGACATCTTAACTATTATTTTTTTAACTGAGTATTGACCGAGTGATAAATAAGATAGCATTTTCACAAGTTTAGCGGTATATGAGGAAAGTTTTATAAAACTTTATAAAGTTTTAGTATCATTGTACTTTATAAAACTTTCCTCGATTAAAAAAATAGCTGTAAAGATGCCACATGGTAAATTCCGTTAGCCGTGTCATTAAGTCCATTATATTTTTAACGGGGGTGGTAAATGAAATAACACTTTCACAAGTTCAGTGGCATATCAGGTGAGTTTTAAAGTATAATGGCATTTGAGATAATTTTTTGAAAGTGCGGTGGCATTTCGGGTAAGTTTTAAAATACAATGATATTTGAGATAACTTTTTGAAAGTACAGTGGCATTTCAGGTAATTAACTCCGTCCACAAAAATACTTCAATATAATATTCTGAGTTAATTACCAGAAATGTCACTGTACTTTCAAAAAGTTATCTCAAATGTCATTGTACTTTAAAACTTATCTGAAATGCCACTGTACTTCCAAAAAATTATCTCAAATGTCATTGTACTTTAAAACTCACTCGATATGCCACTGAACTTGTGAAAGTGTTATCCCGTTTGCCATCTCCGTTAAAAAATATAACTGACTTGATGACATGGCTAACAGAATTTATTGCATGGCATTTTGACTGTTATTTTTTTAACCGGGTGTTGACCGAGTGGTAAATAAGATAACATTTTTACGAGTTTAGTGGCATATGAGAAAAGTTTTATAAAGTACAAT
>CAVNYN010271863.1:0-68864 GCA_963692815.1 Nyctanthes arbor-tristis | reverse complement strand
TGACTGTTATTTTTTTAACCGGGTGTTGACCGAGTGGTAAATAAGATAACATTTTTACGAGTTTAGTGGCATATGAGAAAAGTTTTATAAAGTACAATGGCACTAAAACTTTATAAAGTTTTAGTGCCATTGTACTTTATAAAACTTTCTTCATATGCCACTAAACTCGTAAAAATATTACCGCATTTGTCACTCTGTAAATATGCAGTTAAAAATGGTAAAGATGCGACGTGATAAATTTCATTAGCCATGTCATCAAGTCCGTTACATTTTTAACAAGGGTGGTAAATTAGATAACACTTTCACAAGTTTGGTGGTGTATCAGGTGAGTTTTAAAGTACAATGACATTTGAGATAATTTTTTGAAAGTAAAGTGGCATTTCGGGTAATTAACTCTAGGGTTTTTTTTTACAATTAACGTCCTTGACCTTTATTTTTTTTTTCAACCCGTCATAACCTTTAAAGAAATCCCCTATTGCGTCCTTGGTGATGGAAACCGTCAAAATCCATCGCTAAGGTCAAGGGTAATTTCGATAATATATAAAAATTTAATATTTTTAATGTAAAGAAAAAAGCCAAAAAAAAAAAAGGAAAAATGGTGGGGGGGGGGTGCTCCCCCTTTTGCCATTTCCGGCAGCCAGAATGGCCGCTGTGCTTGTTGCCATTCTGGCAGCAAATTGGAAAGGGGGAGTCCCCCATCCAGCCATGGAAAATGCAGCTGGGGGGAGACTCCCCCCCCCTTTGCTGTCATTTATGGCCGCTTTGATAGAAAGGGGAGCCCCCCTTTTTCCTTTTCTTTTTTGCTTATTTTATTTTTTTACATTAGAATATTAATTTTTTATATATTACAGAAATTGCCCTTAACCTTAGCGGTGGATTTTGATGGTTTCCGTCACCAGGGACTAAATAGGGGATTTCTTAAAAAGTTAGAGACGAGCTGAAGGAAAAACAAATGTTAGGGACGTAATCTCTAAAAAGGTGAAATGTTAGGGACGTTATGTGTAAAAAACCCTTAACTCTAATATTCTCGTGTGTCTAAAAAAGATACCCGACTTATCATATTGCGTATGTTTTAAATTTTTCATTTTGTGTATACCCCTAATTAATGTATGTTATTGCTTCGTATTACTACCTATATGCATTAGAAGTATTTTCAAAGAATTGATGAGATATAACAGTATAAATAAAAACATACATGTAAAATTTAACATTTCAAATAAACTAACTATTATTTTTTAATTTGTGTAAAAATAACTATCGGACCATCTTTTTCCATATGGAGTACTTAAAAAGTTGATGACCTCAGAGTGCAATTTTTCCCTTTTAATTGCTCAAATAAGTAGTTTATAATAATCGCATTATTATTCACGTGATTAGTGTGATTTGACCATCGAAATAGGGAAAAAATTCAAACTTGATATTCCTAGCCAATTAAGAATTCGCATGTAAATTCAAAGTCCCTAATTTGTTATTTAATCTGGGCGCTAAAACCGATGTGTGAGTTTTTTATTAGTTAGGAGTACCAAGTGTTCAGTACTCTTCGAGTACCGAAATTTTTTCCTGAAATCTGAATAAACAAGTACTACCTCCATCACAAAAATATAGTCCACTATTTTATTTTCGTCCGTATCAAAAAGATAGTCAACTTACTATATTGAGCATGTATTTAATGTTTTATTTCTATATGTACTCCTAATAATTATTGTTATTCAATTATCTATGCATTAAAAGTATTTTAAACAATTAATGAGATATAATAATATATGTAAAAAAAAAAGTAAAATTAAATATTTCAACTACATTACCTATTAATCGTTAATTTGTGTGAAAATACCTATCTTCCTATCCTTGTGAGAAGGGGCGGGAGGAGTATTACTATTAGAGTACAATACTTGTTTATTATTTTTATAAATTTATAATAATAAATATAAGATAAGCCAAATTTCTCAAAATTTCTAAAGAACCAATATAATTATAATTTATAAAAAACTAATATTGATTTCTTGAGAAACCATTAGTGATTTCTTGCTTTTTATAACTATATTGGTACACTTACAGAACCAATGATTAGTTCTGTAAAAAGACTACCAAATTTCTAGATTTGGGGGGAAGGCGGCAAAAACGTGATAACTTAACCACTATATTACTTGTTCGAACTACTTGTTAGTCACACTAAAAATACATCTCATATCTAAGTAAATCTCTCGTGTACTTGAAGTATATATAATGTATTTTGACCATGTAACGTGTCTCGAAAAAAATACTTTTAAATGAAATTTACAAAATTTTAAATCTCAATCAAGATTGAAGAGAGATTTTATTTTATTTGTATTTTTTAATAAACTAGTTCGAGTCCATGCGTGGCACAAAATTGTCAATATTTAACTTATCAATTTTTTTAACTTCATATTTCGTGTGGCAATTGAGTTGATATTATTATTAAATTAATGATATTATTTCAATAAATATTAACTTATATATACTTAAAAAATAAAAGGAAAAATAATGTGTTGTGTACATAATTTATTAGTTTGGCTTGTTCTCTTACATTCGTGTTTGTTCACAATAGTCAGATGAGTTATGCTATTTGAAAAAAATAAATAAAAAAATTAAACAAAACTGACACATGACATGATCCTATTTTTCTACACATCACATCACTTTTAAATCAATGATAAATACATAGGCCATATATCTATTTTGTCTAATTCTTTGTCTTTTCTTTTTGTCCAAATAGAATTATTCTAGTCAGATTGAACATTCAATATTGTATTTAATTTTTTAGGGGTTGGATCATATTTTTATTATTTGTAAAATTAAATGAACATGTTGAGGAATGTTAACTAAAGTTTATAATTCATACTTTTTATATGTATATATGTTTATTTATTCATTTAAAACTATAGCATTTGAATCATAATAAATTATTTTAAATTGAGATGTCTAATATTTAATTTAATTTAACTAACAAGGATTTGAGGAATAAATTGATTAGATTTCAAGATTGTTGAATATTACTTAGAACTTAAATCAACAAATTTAAAAAGAATGGGCTATTGAGTAAAAGTAGAAAAAGAAAACTAAAACTTGTCCTTTAATCTTTGAATAATTTTTCATGAACGGTACGTTTGATTATTAGCTTTTATTTATTAGCTCATGTTAAAACTTTCAATTTGAGACTCATGTTCAATATATTTCGACGTTAAAATCGGGCCTTTTGTCAAAAGGAAAAAAGAAATAAATTGAAAAATAGTTGAAAAATTTAAACAAACAGAACTTAAGGAGGCCATTTGGGGGGAGAGAGTACAAAACAGCAGCAAAATCAAGAAAATTACTAAGGAGATAAACAAGGCATTGGATAAGAAGATAGATCGCCTACGTGGCGAAAATATAACCAAAGCGGCCTCCATTAGTGGGACATCTGTCACTTTAGTGATAAGACTCCTTGTCAGAAGATAGATAAAGCTCATTAGCCGGACCAGAAAAATCAGCGTTGTAGCAACATTGCCGGATAGGGATTCAATGGCATTTTTGAAAATGAGGCCATATTTTTTTATGAAGGTAGCACTTTTATAGAGTAGTGAATACTGATATATGCAATAGTGTATAAAAAAAATAATAATAAATAAATATGTGCAAGTGGGTGACAAAAGAGCAGCTCAATATTCTTCATGTCCATTTGATTCTGTAGATCATAAATGATACTATGACACAAGCGATTTGAATTATTATGTGGCACTAGTTGGATATTCATATTTCCTGGATTTGAGTTACAATATCTTTCCTCTCATTTCTCTCCCTTGTCCTCTTTCCCCCCCTTACATCAAAAAATAAAATGATTGAGCATGTAAGTATATACCACATTATTTATTTATAAATAAATAGAAGAAAAATGCTAGATGGCCAAACACGTGTCACAATTTGTGGCACAATAATGAGAGTTTTTGAATTTGCCACGTGACTTGTGAAAAGAGATGGTATTGCAAGTGTGATTTTATTAAAACTTATAATGCTAGAAAATTGTAACTACATAGCATTACCCTAAATAAAATTTGCTACCAGAGTGGCGTGGTTTACAATTTCTTTCATTTATGTGAACAAATGAATATAGAAAACATATTCGTCATCGTGAGTTTCTTTTAAAAATTTTCTGAAAATTTTGTTAAAAAACTTCTCACCAATGTGTCATGCGTATTCAACATGACATGTGGATTTAAAATACATATGATTTGAGTTTGAAATACATAAGACTTGCATCCATGTTGTATGTGGTTTTACAATTGAAGTCATTAAATTAATGTGACTTACAAAACGGTACAGAGTAGGTAGTTGCATCATAAAATCATTACTTAATTTAATTGGATGAGCTAACTATTTTATAGTTGGTTATTTTAGCACAAGTACGGACAAGTATATAAATATTATTATGCAAAAATAGAAAATGGGACATATATTAAACTTTATGTTACACCAATAACATCATTACACTATCAATGTTCATATTGTGCGGTCGATTATATATGGTAAGTTTCATCCTTTTTTGCCCTTTTCTTAAAGGAAAAGGTCATTTTCACTCATCTTTAATAATTCTCTGTCGTTCATTTCCTGACTTGATGCTATTTCTGATAATTAAATATTCAACATCAAATCATTAAATCAACAATCACCAACTTTGCTCGGAATATAGTAGCATGGCACGGACTGATATATTTCAATGGCTCAAAATATGTAATTTTCTAAAGAGATAAATCAGACTTTAAAAATAGAGTCTGATCAGTCACGTGATAGAAATTTAAAAAGAACAATCCTATTTCCATAGCCGGATTGCTCAAAATATATAGATTACAAGATAATCTATCAAAAGTGTCAGTGTACGACATTAAACTCATAATGGAATATAGCAGTTTTCTTTTTTGGAGGAAGAAATCATCTATTCTTAGGGATGGCAGAAAAATCCTATTCGCCCCATAACTCGACGGATACCCTATCTGTTTGATAAAAAATTCTCGACATGTGGATTGGTGGAGCAAATCATAATAGAATTTACAATCCGACACATGATAGAGGATCGGATCAGATTGTGGTCGATTCGATCCGATCCGATCCGTTTAATAATTATTATAAAAAAAGGGAAAAATTTTACCTTTACATAAATATGCTTGAATATATTGAAAACAGATATTAAAAAAGAAATAAATTTTTACATGCTAGTCGCTAGAATGTGTTGCTAATTCAATTTATTTTTTTTTTGTTATTTATTTATTTTCTGAAACAAGTTGCTTGAATATGCTACTGTTTCTCACCTTTGGTTAACAAGATGCCCCCCTTTTTTTGGATTGTCTACATAGAAGCATCATGTTAGGAATAGATTAATTAAACTATATATACTTGTACCAAATAAAGGCTTACTGCTCATACTGCTTAGTTTACTAAAGTTTTATTTTTATTCTTCTCTTAATATTTATGATCATTAACTATAAGTTACAGAGTTTCACTATTACTACTGCCATTCACAGCACTATGGAATAATTATTTGAATAAGCAAATTTTCTTTTTTTGTCTAACTGATTTTGTGCATCGATGATGACTTGTTGACTTTATCTTGGACGTTTTCAGTTTGCTAATTGCTATGTTAACTATCGACTATTGATGTTACTTTTGGCTATGATACTTGATAATTGATATCGATTTAATTTCGTTTTACTGTTAAAATAGATTGTTGTGTATTGTTGTATGATGAGAAAACTAAGTTAGGAGATTAGAGTAGTGTAATGTATGGTGTGTAAAAAAAAAGATTTCGTGGATCGGTTGGTGGATCGCAATCTTGATCCGACCTGATCTGTAATCTGATCCGATTTGCAAGTCGTGGATCATGGAGCAAATCGTGGTTTTATAAATATTTCGTGGAGCAAATTAGATCGGCGCCGATCCGGTCCATTGTCATCCCTATCTATTCTCAACCCGTTAGTTTCCTGAAATAAGGGTCATTGGCGCAAAAGGTCCCTACCTTTGAGTTGTTTTGTGAAAATCGTCCATACCTTTCATTTCTTGATAATTTCATCCCCACCTTTACATTTCTTGGCGGAATTGATCCCTGCCGTCATTTGTCATTAATTTTTCCTTTTTTCAACCTTTATTTTTGTAATATTATGTCTATATATACACACTTATATTTTATAATGCCTAAATTAAAACATTAATTATTATTTTTTGTATTTTAAAAAATTAATGCACTCAAATCTAAATACGCCAATAAAATGTTAGAGAAGATTAAATAAAATAAGTGCGTTTTATTTTATTATATTGTTTTACATGCTTCAGAACTGATTACTAAGTAGACGTATAGTTAAAAAAGTATAATAAGCAAAATAATTAACAACGTTGCCGCCTAAATAAAATAAAATATAATTTGATTCTCTGATAATTTTCTTGAATATCAGACACACACATATATTCTTTTCACTTATTCCGATTGTTCCGAAACTGTTGAAGATTATATATATATCTCTGTGTGGGTGTAATATTCAAGAAAATTATTAAAGAATCAAATTAGATTTTATTTTATTTAGACGGCAACGTTGTTAATTATTTTGTTTGTTATACTTTTTTAACTATACGTCTATTTAGTAATCAGTTCTGAACCATGTAAAACACAATATAATAAAATAAAACGCACTTATCTTATTTAATCTTATCTAACATTTTATTGACGTATTTAGATTTGAGTGCATTAATGTTTTTAAAATACAAAAAATAATAATTGATGCATTAATTTAGACTTTATAAAATATAAGTGTGTATATATAGATATAATATTACAAAAATAAAGGTTGAAAAACGGAAAGATTAACGACAAATGACGACAGGGATGAATTCCGCTAAAAAATGAAAAGTAGGGACGATTTTCATAAAACAACTTAAAGGTAAGGACCTTTTGCACCAATAACCCCTGAAATAAAGTAGCTAATACACACTAGTTGTGAGTCTCATTCTCTTGCTGCGATGATACGTGGCGCGCACACTGGGTTCATATATCTGTCTAACGACATTAGCATGTATGAATGACAACGATGCGGGGTTCTGGGCGGGTATGCCTTCCCCATCCCCGTTAAGGAAATTCCCGTCCCGAACCCGAATCAGGTACGGTGTGGGTTCAAAAAAATTACCTATTACCCGAACCATTAAGGAAATAATCCTTTAAAAAAAATGAACGGCGCGGTGGCAGAGACTTTGAGATTGTGTGGATTATTGGAGACTTGAAGTTGAAGGATTCCAGTTGGACAGAGAAAAAGATAAGAGGAGGGGAGTTGATTGAGGGATAGAGTTTGATTTGTCTTTGAATTAATTTTTTTATTTTAAGAAAACTCAAGTTTTAAATGAATTAATTATTAAAATTAGTTAAAAATTTAACAAAAAGGGTACTCATAGGGATGATCAAGGTTTATTGTTTCCATTTTAGGTATCTGTGATCAAACCCTCACCAATTCATTATTTAGGTTTAAATTTTTTTTGCTATACAAAAAAAAAAAAAATCTGATACGGGTCGAGGCAGGTTGGGGAGACCAGTACCCGACACTGACCTGATAAGACTTTGGGGTGAAATTAACCCCGTACCCGCTTACAATTATCGGGTAATATCTGTCCCGTTACCAATCATGTTAGCATGAGATCAAAACCACACCAATTGTATTTAAAAAACGTGTTTGAACATAATTTTTTATCAAAATTTGCATTCACACCTTTCAACATTTTATCAACTTTATAGCTACCATTTTTTCCGTACCTAACCGTGTGAACTACTTTAGAGCTGATGCTAATTATTACAAGTCCAAAATTTTTATCTTTCTTATTATACTCCACACCTTCTAAACATTGACTGTAGTTTTCTTGCCTAAACTCAAAGCTTGTTTACCACATGTTATCCATACCTAAACTTTGTGGACCGAGCTAGCCCGGCAAATTTGCAATAAGTTATAGTCGTAAATCTAAAATCTAGAGCATGCTACGGATATCTTCTCTCTCCTCTCTCTCTGGGATGCAGCTATAGAAGTACAGTAACAAGTTCTTGAAAGGAATAGCCAGAAAGTTCAAGTAAGTCCCTTCTCTCTTGCCGAAGTATTTCCCCAGTTTGTGTGTCCAACTGATGACTGTAACTTTTTTTCCTGATATATGTAGTTATTTCTTCCTTTTGTCTTTCCTGTTTCACCTTTCTGCCCTCTTTCTATTCCCAGCTGTTAAAGTTCTTGAAAACACCATTGGTTCTTATTCATTTATGTTCTGTTCTTTTTAATTAGCTATTGTACAGCGCAACAAGAAACTGATATGCTTCGGAGAATCTTGAAATTGAAATAAAGTGAACATTTTTCTACTTAAATTAAAGGGAAAGCATACCTTTGGATCTGGTTTATCATTCGTTGACCAAGATTTTTCCTTTCTTTTTAATCATTTCCTTAACAGTTTGATTTAGGATGAAAATTATAATTTGTAATTGGGCGGACAGGTGAAACATTAGGGAGAGTAAGGATTATGATAAGTTTCAGTGCTCTGTAATTCCTTCATCAATGTGTATTTGCATTTTGCAAGTTAAAGTTCAAATGGATTCACTAGCAATCAAATGTTGATGGTGATGGCAACAGCAAACAATTGTTTCTTGGTCGTTATCCGTAACGGTGGCAATGGTTACGTTTTAGTTTTTTTGCTTTGTAGGGCCACTTTTGCTGGTGAAACATGCTAAAGTATCTTTTAAGATTCAGGTGGTATAACAACTTAGTACAATGTCATAATTCTGGACCGCACGCCAATAATGGGAAACTCATGTTTTCTAGTGTTGAAGAGTGAAAATAAATAAATAAATAAATAAAAGGCAACTCTTGTTTTCACATGATCTGAGAACCTAATGTTTTTTATGAACTGAAAACACGAGGTATTTAACGTGATTGCTTCTGGTCGGCAGATCAATGGATAACAGTGTGAACGAGAGGCTGCTTGGTTCAGGAGGAGAAAAAGTTGGTGATCTGAAAGGTAGAGTTTATGAAGAATCGAAAAAGATATGGAGGGTAGCATTGCCTGGCATCATAGCCAGAGTTGCTGCATTCGGAACCATTATAGTGACACAGTCATTTATCGGACATATAAGCTCATTAGACCTTGCTGGTTATGCACTTGTACAAACGCTTACCGTCCGGTTTGTGAATGGCATACTGGTAATTTTGTATCTCTTTGGAGGCATAGAAATCGACTAAACTCGTCCCTTACCATGTGTTTAAATCAGTTTTCCACCCTTTTTATTATGTTATTGCAGATAGGAATGTCAAGTGCAACCGAAACTCTTTGTGGGCAAGCATACGGAGCGAGGCATTACCATATGATGGGTATTTACTTGCAACGGTCATGGGTTGTTGATTTCATAACATTAACTATTCTACTCCCACTTTTCATCTTTGGGACACCTCTGTTTCGACTGTTGGGCGAGGAAGAAGGCATTGCGAGGTCTGCAGGATACATTTCTTGGTGGTTTATTCCCATGGTCTATAATTTCGTATTTTCCTTGACGATGCAAATGTATTTACAAGCGCAGCAGAAAAACAGTATTGTTGCATGGATATCCATTCTGCAGCTCGTGGTACACGTTCCCTTGTCTTGGCTTTTCGTCAACTTTCTCGACTGGGGGGTTGATGGGGCAATGGGGGCACTATGCATATCTTCCTGGCTAGCCGTCTTTGGAATGTTTGCATACATCTTTGGTGGATGGTGTCCTGAAACATGGACGGGATTCAGTAGTGCCGCTTTCAAGGATATTATACCTGTAATAAAGCTCTCCATTTCTTCCGGTTTGATGGTTTGGTAAATCCCCGTCCCTTACTAGGAAAGTGTGCATATTATAGTTTCTGAGGCTTAAATGTTTTGTAGCTTATTACAATTTTCGACTTTTTTGTAGCTTAGAGTTGTGGTACAATTCTATTCTAGTCTTACTGGCCGGATACGTGAGAAACGCAGAGGTTGCCATATCGGCCTTCTCTATTTGGTGAGGATTTCCTACAAACTCTGTTTTGTTCTTTGTCTGCACAAAATTTAATTCATATTAAATGAAACTGAACTATTTCAGCCTTAATATCAATGCGTGGGAGTTCATGATTTGCCTCGGGTTTCTCGGTGCTGCCTGGTACGTTATTTCTGTCCCGGCTCATTTGATTCGGCTCGCTTTGTCTGACTGTTGTTTATTTTAATTTAAGTACTAGCTTGGACTGATTCTTTATACAGTGTGCGGATTGCAAACGAGCTTGGAAGAGGAGATGCTAAAACTACCAAATTTTCGATTAAAGTCCTAATAACCACTTCGGTTGTGATTGGTGTTTTCTTTACTATTATTTGCCTTGTCTTAGGCAATAATATCGGATACTTGTTTACTAACGATGTGGAAGTTGCAAATGCTGTATCCAATCTCTCTGTTCTGCTGGCCATATCGGTGTTGCTCAATAGCATTTATCCAGTGCTCTCGGGTAAGTTATAGAGAACCGACCCTCAATAGATTTCACGATCAATGGAAATTTTCTTCGACACGTGAAATATGGGGTAATTCTGGCAACAGGTGTGGCGGTTGGAGCAGGATTACAAAGCACAGTTGCAATAATCAACCTTTGTTGCTATTATTTGATTGGAATACCAGTTGGAGCTGTTCTCGGATACGTTGCTCACCTTCAAGTGGAGGTAACACTCATGTCATTTACAGCAACTTTATCATGCTAACGCGGTCTTCCTTGTTAGCTATCTATTTTGAGGTCAATTTATCGGGAACTCTGGGTGATCAGTGAGAACGAACTCAAGATCTTTACTGGTTTTACAGGGCATATGGATCGGAATGAACCTCGGGATTCTGGCTCAGTCGCTCGCACTTACCTACATGGCATGGAGAACGAACTGGGACGACCAGGTATGATACTTTGATAACGAGTAGTATATGAAAAGGATAGTGTATTAGTGTGTCGAAGTTAACTAATCAATTCTTGTATTTTTTGTGATTTATGTGCGAACATAGTACCAATATGGTCGATACTTATGCGATGAAATCCTACAGGTAAAGAAGGCCGCAGAACGACTCCAACGTTGGTCCCTCAAATCCTCGGAATCGCCTGATGGTAAAACCGGACATGCTTGATAGGCTAAAACACAAGCAACAAGTGTTTCTAGGAAATGTTTGATCCAAATTTTGTCATTTGGCTAGTTTTTCGCTCATGTTCGTTGAACTTGTTTGTGAATCATAGTTGATATTTGATTTTCTAGTAACCTTGCGCTGAATTCTAACCTGGCGTCCTCCCCCCCCCCCCAAAACACCCAAAAAGTAATGTCCTGTTTAGCGTTAAGATTATTTCCACCCCCACCCCCTGGCGCCCCCCAGGAAGACAAGAAAGGGTTGATGAAATAGAGGAGGGTAGTTGTAATCCGAACTTGAGATTTTTTGTTCGAAACTTGGGTATCTAATCATTAAGGCTTTGTTTTGCACTTTTATTTATTTTGGGTAAATTGAAGGGGGTGGGGGAAGAAAAAGTACTTACCCAAGGTGGTGAATTAGTGTTTTTCATTACCTATAGATGTGATATTAAATGAAAAGCCGATGGAGTTGTGGTTAACCGTCCAATTTGACGTTTTTTGAAATTGTAGCTGCAAAAGTTTTGAAATTGTGTTGGTCGATTTTGTCTAACAAGTGGATGAATTGTAATAAGTAATACAATAATGAGTAGAAGGTCGATTTCACAGGGATTAGTCTACGTAACTTTGGGTGATATTAGCACCAGTTTAAGAAAACAAATAATAAATAAATTTTAGAAATAGTTTTTAAGGAAATAAAAACCTTTTAAGAAAAAATCAATTAAGCGAATTCACAAAATTTTGTAGTATACATAAGGCACTAGTATTATGAATTCATCACTGTTGACCAATTTTACATCACCATTACTCATTTTCAATGAATTCTAATTTTGTGTAATACCACATATACAGATAGTGTACAAATATGTTTAGAAATGTTGAGTAAAATTATGATTTTATCCACATATCTTTTCTTTTTTAGTGCACAATATGGGGGTTAAATTGTAATTTTATCCCTTTTCTATAAATACATATGTGCAAATAGATTAACCTCTAATTTTATGTTGACAACCGATGTTCCTAATATGTTAATCTACCCTCTCGGCACAAATTAAATATATTTTTACCTGTAACTCAATTATATCGATGCAAATATATAAAAACGCAATGTTAAAATACAGTAATAGGAGTATATCTCTATTTTGTTAGTTGAGCTAGAAACACGCATCATCTCTAGATCTCAATATGAGTCCCAAAATTATCTTGCAACTAACCAGATTATATAGTATCAATGAAAATAATAACTAACAAAAGGTCCCCGACCATAAACCATTTTTTTTTCATGGATACACGTTCCCAACCTAAGGGAAATTTCTATCCATTTCACATTTATATGCTTGTAAATGGCAATTTTAACCCTGTTGTTTGAAATAAAAGGAAATTAGCTCATAAGCCTTTTAAAAAATCTAAAAGATTTAATAAGAGAATGAAAAAATTTGTTGCTTTTTCCGATTAGTTACTCTATTTTTAGCCATATCTAGATGCAAAAACTTGGAATGAGAGAGATTGTAGTAGAAATAAAGGGGAAGAAGTCCTCCCTTTTTCACAAATCAGGGGAGTTATATTTACAGTATACTTTTTACTAAATATACCACACACTAAGTATATTCAGTATCCTTCATCTTTTTGAAATTTTAGATTAAGCGATTAACTTTTTTTCGTCGTATTTTTTCTTAATCTTTTACCGATTATTACATTTCGTATCTAATAATGATTTCCATCTAAAAATTTCAGTGTGAAAACCACTTAAATCTTTTGAATAAGAAAAAAATAAAATCTATAAAAATAAAATTACATATTTTTTTAATGACTTTAAGACATACAAATGAAACTTTTTCTATAGTTATAACCTTCTCTAAGAAACAAGATATAAAAATTAAAAAAATGCTTAGAAAAAATTCGATAATATTTATTTAGACTCCAATTTTATAAGTTATAAATATTGAGGAGCTTCAAAATAATAAACATGGGGTGTAACTATAAAAAATTATAGTGTGAATATTTTTTCTCTACCAATAATTCAAGCCTTCAATTTTTTCCTAAAAAAAATTCATACATTTTTAATCGTTTCAAGTTTTATGACTTGAATAACAATCACATTTTAATTATCATTGCTTATTTAGGTTTAAACTTTAGAGAGTTCATTGCCTAAATTGACTATGACATAGTGGTGGCGGTAGATAGGTGAATGGAAAAGATAATATATTAATCAATATGTATGTATAGCTTGTGTTAACTTAGTAGGTGAGAAAACGATATACATATTAATATATATAGTGTGTGTGTGTGAAAGAGTAAGCAGTAGAGAGATAAAAATAAATTTTTAAAATTTGTATTCTTATTTTTTTAATTTAAATAAATGGTAAAATTGTTTTTATAGAAAAGGTGAACAATGAAAATTAATAAAAATAGCATGTAGGAATTTTTTGTATATATATTTTTAAAAAGTTGGAGACCTATATACTTGACTAATTAAATTGTGAGCTCATAAATATCTATTAAGTCACAAAAATGAAAAATCGTCATGACAGAAACAATCAAATAGGGACCTCAGGTTATATATTGTCATGTGTTAAAATTTTGAAAGTAATATAATCGTAAACACACATTAATGATGATAAGTCATCAAAACAAACAATTATGTGAATAATAAATAATTAACTCAAAAACAATATAGTAATAGAGTCGACCAAATCAATTCGAATTAATTCAGCAGTGATTTTATCACAATACAATATCAACAAACATACAATTAAAATAACATATCTAAGAGATTAAAAATGAATATGAATAATAAAATTCTACACTCGAAAGATGACGAATTCACAAACGTCTTTTCTCCAGCTACACCTTTTCCTTTTTCGTTCCTGTTCTTCAACGTGTGTCGGAGCCGATCTCTTCTTTTATCTTTTATCTTTTATTTTTTTTTTTCCTTTTTCGTTTCCTTTTTCCTCAACAGCCGGTAGCCTTTTTTGTTCTTCAGGGATGGTGGGCCCCAAGCAAATTACATCCTTGACCAACTGCTCATGTGGGGTCAAAAAATGATTTATTAGATGTACGATGAGATTATCAAGTTATGTTATACGTATACATAATAGAAGATTATTGAAAAAATTTACACATAGTGGATCCTCATGTATGTGGAGTCCACACAATTATCTTAATAATATCTCATCATATGTGCGTATATATTAGGATAATTCCGCCATGGCAGAAGATTGAGACTAATCGGGGGGCGGGGGGACTCTTGACTTCCTTTCTTCGATTGTGATCTTCCAGGGGGGGGGAGTGAACTCTCGACTTCCTTTCTTCGATTGTGATCTTCCAAGTATAATGAAACACACTCATTTTGGTCTTTCATCTTCCAATTGCATCTAATCTAATCCTCCAAATTTTGATCATGTACACATTAGTTTAATAGCTAAGATAAGTGCAAAATTTACACTTATCAAAATGCAAACTACCCATTAATCAATACTAACTCCATCCCAAAAAAATGGTCCACTTTTATTTTTCGTCTGTCCCAAAATATGTTTTAGTTTCTTTTTTAAAAAGTAGTTGAAATATTAGTTCTCTTATATGTGCTTATTTAATATGCATAGTTATTAAAAAAAATAGAAATATTAAAGTAGAATAATTAATAAATAAAAAATGTATAACAGAGAAATGATGTTAAATTTTACTTTTTGAAAGAAAACTACGTGAAAAAAGGAATATGACCAACTTTTTGAGACAGTTGTAGTACTTTCTTTAGAAAATAATTGTTTTACATTTTGTAAACTCTCCAATCCATCCATGCAATTCCACCAAATTTTGCTTCAACATCGGCTGCTACTTATTTGTTATACTCTCTACATGCCAAATATATAGTTCAATTTGTTTTTCATACAAATTAACAATGGTACTTGAAAGATATATTTTGTAACACATGTCCCTAACTTACCCTTATTTAGTAAATAAAATTAAAAGCTGATAGGTATAACTAAGTATTAAATAGAAGTATATCAATAAAGTGACGTAAAGACTTCTCAATAACAAAACTAGGCTACGTATTCAGGACAACTTTGGAATGGAGGGAGTTGTTAAGAACTTAGCCACAAGCCAATGAGGTCCCTCTGTTGAAAACATAGATTTATAAAATGGTGCAAATTATATTCGAAACTAAACCGTAAGCTTACTTAAACCGGGTAGAATTTAGTATGAAAAACGTCGAGGCTAGAGTTCGACTTACGGTTGAAGCACTTCAAACCACAAGACATGGCGAACTAAGAAATGTCACGAACTCTCTTTATGAATTTTTGGAAAGAAATAGTTGAATGCAAAAAATTGAATGAAAAATGCACAAGTGTGGAGTTCTATTTATAATATGCCAAAAGGTGCCAACGAATAGACACAACAAATACCAAGATGTGCCATGAATAGACACAACAATTGGAATTCCAAGTCTTGGCCGAGAGATCAAATGATTTCCCCTCAAATCGTTGCACCAATTCGGATAAGTACAAATAAAACCCAAGACACCCATTCAGATAATAAATTTGAATAATCTCAAAATGACAAACTAACTTAGGATAATAACTAATTAATTCAATTAATTAGTGATACTTAGATCCTAAGTGAAAGCTTAAGTAAATAGGTCCTTTAACCTATTGTTTTTCCGACCTAAGATAGAAAATATTTCGATCCAAGATACGAAATATTTACTCATTATCTGAATTACATAGTTTAAAGGTGATACCTTCGGGTCATAATTTCTCATTCACTCGGAAATAGTTCAATAAGACCAAATATACTATGAATGCGTTCAATTAAAATATTTCTTGTACACACCAAGTGACGAGACTACAAATATTTGGTCAAAATTAATACATTACTATTTCCAACACCCTCTACATGTCAGGTCAAGCAATGACCTCACGAGCTAGCGACGTGCAAGTATTAAGAGAGGGAAGGGTATAGGTCCCAGGTTGCAAGGTCGTTAGGGTAACGACGTGATCTTCCAACTTGCTACTTACTACCCTATTATCAAAGTAATATAAATTCATCACTAAAAGCTGTATTTTGTAATTGGGAGTTAAGTACGTGATAGACAAAAGTCTCAAAGTGTCAATAACATTAAATGCTTGAAATCACTACATATCAATGATCTACTAATCTCTATATCTCTTCTCTATATATATAAAAGCACGTAGGAAAATTCTAATTAGACAAAATAAGGGACAAAAAATGTGACAAAATAGACAAGTGTTGTAGCCACCAGGTCATAAAACACAATAAATCCAAGCCAAAAAATTCCCAAAATGATCGAGCAGCAAGCTCGGCACTAAGGGGCGGGGGTCGAATGAGAGCTGGAATTTATTACCCAAAATCGAGTTTCAAAGCTAATTTCTTATGCACTGACAATAATATCAACAAGAATTCTATGAATGCAAGCAATTTATCCCCAAAAATACATAAAATCAGTTCACGTGTCTTACCTTAAGGGGTTGGCCGAATTCAAAATCGCGTTTGAGCCAGCATAACTAAAATCCATTGCTTCCTAGCTAGCTAACTCGCGAATTCAAAGTGCCAAAGTGGGGTTTTTGATTTGTGAAAGGGTGTAAAGCAGCGAAGAACCGTGAAGAGGAGAACTTGTGCATGATTGTGTGCGTGCGGGCGAGAAGAACAGTAAGGTTCTGGGTTTTTTTTTTCCCCTTTCAAAATCGTTTGCTTTTTTTTTTTTTTTTTAATAAAGAATAATGTAAAATTTGAATCCTAAAATCTGAAATAAAGACATTAAAACAAAGTGCATAAAGGAAAATAAACAAAGAAAAGGCAATAAAAAGAATGAAATTTCCGGGTGGGTTGCCTCACACCAAGCGCTTGTTTATAGTCCCGAGCCTGACTGTGTTAGAAACTCATGGTGGCCTGTGTGACACTTTAACGCCTTTGATTTGTATGTTGCTAGGAAGATGAACTTCCTTCTCTTTCCACCTCCAGACTTGGACTTCCTTCTTTTTCTTCTTTCCTTTCGTTGCAAGTTCAACAATCGGACTTTTCTCCAGTTAGCAAAATAACAAATAATGCAGAATTGTGGAAAGGTTGATGTCTCATGAGATTGAAACCTAGCTCTAATACCATTCCTGTCATGCCCCCGCTAATTTTTCCATTATTATTGAATATATATTTGAGAGCGGAAACTTTTAGGTTTAATTTCATTTTTGTGCAATTAACGGGGACGAAACTTATAAAACAAACACTTTGCACAATTTCATATAGATTTAGAAAAGATCAAAGAACACAACAGGTTATGAAAATAAGTATTTCATTTATTAACTTAGCCAAGCCAAACCATTGGAAAGCTTTTACATTGAAAAGCAAGCTTTAAATCAATGTAAAGATTATACATTCATTCTATCATATATGTTGTACGGCGTAAATATATATTATAGAGAGGTGGACATACTTAGTAGTACAAAAGGTATTAAATTCATAATTGCTTTCATAGTAACTTCAAAGATAGGTTTCCACTATATGCAAAATTCTACTCCCGTTTGCTAGCATGCTCCAACTCATGGCTCACCTTGCTTTTCAAATATCGTATCTTCAATCATTTACAAAAATTGTAGAAGAGGGGAGTGAGTACGAAATACTCAGTGAGTAACAAAACCTTTTGATTCACCTTTCATTTAAAAGATTTACTTTCAAGAAAACTATTAAATGCACAAAGCTTTTCGATACACAAATGGGCCCTATTACTAGTTAAACTACTACCCATGGTGCGTGCAAGATTCATATAAATTCAATTATGGCCATGTATATTTAAGTGGATCCACATTCAAAACCCGGTTGACCCCTATCAGAATTTCCATAAAGCAATACAAATACAAAGAAAATACCATACAAGTCGTCGCCCATCTCGGTATCATTAGATGGCTCCTAGTATGACAACAAAGCAAAGACAAAACAAGTAGAGCATTAACTAATGATTCAAATGTAATAAATCAATCTTTCCTTTCAATGTATCAAATCACATCTCTGTCTCGTGGGAAACTTCAATCAAATCCATGCTTATCGTATCAAAACTTCATGAATGCAAAAAGGGAATCAAAACATTATTTTCTCATCTCTTTAACTTGATTTTTCCAAATCTTCTTTGAGTTTGTTGACAAATTCCCTCAAAAGCTTCATTTTCCTCAATCAAAGTGGTGTTTGAAGTTGATTTTCTTATATATTTGAAGAGGGGTCTCTTCTAAGTACAAAACTAAGAGTTTGATAGGTTTTAGAGGTTGTTCGTTTCCCTTTACTACTGTTGGACGAATTTCTCTCTTTATACATATGAAAAGAAAGACAATTAGTCTAAGTATAGAAGTGGAAATAAGGGAAGGTGAGAGAAAGAGGGATATGCTGGGAGAGGAAGATAGGATGGATGGGTTTTGAGTAAATCTTCATATTCCATCTCCAATTTATAGTGGTCGAAATTAGTTGTTTTTAATACACCTTTGAGTTCCGCCAATTAGAAGGTGACATGGCGCGATTCAGCACCGTACACTTCAGGGGTGAGGTGGCGAAATGAAGTTCAATCATTTATTGCTCGGGAAGTTCTTATACTTTGTGTTGTCTTATAATCGAGTCATGATAATTTGATTCATGTTACTTGAGTCCTTTCACTTCACGTGATTTTACAATTAGGTGACTAACTTCTAGTCATACTAACTAACAACTACCTTCTTGCCTCTAGGCTCAGTCGAGTAAAAATTCTTTGAATTGTTGTTGCATTTCAAGCAGTTATTCGATCATTATCAATGCATTGTCAATAACCACATCGTAATTCTAATTCATTGTCAAAATATCGATCATGTTGTCAATAATCATGTTCCAATTCTTGACATTCATTTGCGTAACAATCAATAATTCAAATGCGATCACATTGTCATATTTCAATTTTTGTCATTTAATTGAGTGGCAAACATGCAAATTTGCAATTCGATACAATTATATTGTCACATTCTATTTCCTGGTGTTCAGTTAAATCATAATCATATAACCTTAAAATTCAGGTAACTTCCTATCATTATCAAAATATTATCATTTTGCTCAATTTTTTGTTAAATATTTGTGGGATGTTACAAACTATCCCCTTAAAAGAATTTCATCCTCGAAATTCATAATTACCTAGAAATTATTCAAGGAAGTCAAAGTTCGGTCAGTATACCAGCGGGCTTCATTGCGCGGTCAAAGGCCAAAGAAATTTAAGAGTCAATATTGGAATTAGTGTGACAATTCATAAGTCAAGTCTAAGAATGAGAAACATTGGAGACCAAGTTTGATTTTGGTGCAAAATAGCTAAAAGAATTTTTTTTGATTGAAGTAAGATTAATCATGTGAAAGAAATAGAGGCTAAGGCTTAGAAGAGCATAAAATAAAAAAATTTTAGGTCAATTTGGAACAAATCAGAACGTTTAGGGACTTGAGCGCAATTTTTCAAAAAAATCTAGGGCACAGTGAAAATATCCTTACCATATATAAAAAGATTCTAACTTGAAAAATAGCTTTGATTAGGGAATAGCGAAACTTTAGAGGCACTTTTCAACATTAGAATTATTCAAGTCATTTTTGGGAAATCAAAAGGTGAGTAACGCATGTCTTGGCTCTCTATCTCTATTTCTATCCCTATATCTATCTCTTGATACGATGTTTTAAATTGCTTTAGCATTCTCTCGTGAGTAACAATTGCTTTGGCTCTCTCCTCTAATACGTATGTTATTTCAAAATGATTTTGGCATTCTTTTGTGAGTAACACGTGCTTTAACTCTCCCTCTTCGAAATTCATGCTTTTCTTAAATCTCTTTGGTATTCGATACTTGATTGTGCGTAATTGCTTCCCATATTCTTATTGTACTGCTTTGGCATTTGATACCTTAATGTGTACACTTATTTTGAGTAAATGACTGTTTCTTGCCTTTGGGCATCACTAATGGCTCTGTCTACCCATGTGCCTTGCTTTGTGATAATCTTTATGATATTATAACCATGTTAAGTGATCTTAGTCATTTAAAATCATTGAATCTTTGTGTCTTGCGCTTACGGGCAGAGGCTAAGTTAATGGTGGCCCGACTTGTGCATATAAATTGTTTCCTTTTTGGTACTATGGTCTTTCTTACGTTTCATCATGAGCCAATGCATGTTGTTATTTACTGGTAGTTTGTACTCACCCCTCTTTCCCTTTCCCTTTAACAATTTTGTAGGTGTTAAATTAATAGCTTTGTGACTGGATCATCCCGAAGATGGAGAAGATACATGTATGTGATCGAAATTTCAGTGTATGACTGAGATTTCGTTGTGGGTGGCCGCAATAGTTATTGTAAAGTTATAATAACATGGTATTATGTATAATAGCGTCACATTTGTATTGGTAAAGTCTCGTCTTTAAATTATGAATCGAGATTCATTTCTCAAATGCTTTCGCTACCGATACGAGAAAATAAGGTAATAAATTTGGAGGCGTGACAATTTGTATTAAAAGATTACAAAAATTATTACTCAATTGATGCAAAAGAAAGATTGTGGTCCTTGATCAATATAAATCAAATTGAGGTGACTAAATTACAAGACGACACAAAGTATAAGGACTTCTTGGAAATAAACGGATGATCCATACTATGCCGTACCACCCACTAATTATACAGCGCTAAATCGCGCCACTTGTCATGACCTGATTGGCGAAACTCAAATACGATTAAAAAACAGTTAGATTCCGACAATTATAAATAGGGAATTGAATAGAGAAATTCCTTAAAAACTTATCAAGCTTTACCCAACACCCCTATCTATTCTAAAAATTTGTAAAATTCATCCAAAAACATTGTGGGGGGAGGAAAACTATCTCAAAAAACCCACCAAACACTTAGTTTTACACATGGAAAATACTTCTTTCCATATATGAAAAGGTTCCAACTTGAGGAACAATTTCGATTAAGGAATATTAAGGCTCTAAAGGCACTTCTACACTCAATATTATTAAAGGAATCTTTAAGAACTTAAAAGGTGAGTAACCGATACTTTGATTCCCATTCTTTTGTTTATAATGTTTTCATAAGATACATGGATTTTTAATGCATCGTCATTATGCAAAGAAATTGGTTTGTTGCATTTGAATCACTAGTTAATGCTCTACCCGTTTTGCCTTACTTTGTGGAATATGACCTTGCTATGTTGTCTTGGTCATTTTAGCTATGTGGTAATCTTTGTGGTGTTATGACCTTGCTACGTAATGTTGGTCATTTTGAATCCTTGAATCATGTACGCACCACGGGTAATAGTTTAACTAGTGATTAGGCCCTTTTGTGGATCCAAAGGCTTTGTGAAATATATGATTTCCTTGAAAATGCACTTCTTAAATGAAACGTAAATCAAAATATTTTGTTACTCGCTGAGTACGTTGTACTCACCCCCTTCCTTTCCTTTTAACAACCTTGTATGTGTTGAATTAAGAGCTTTGTACCTGGATCATCTCAAGGATAGAGAAGATACATGTATGTGATCGAGATTTCAGTGCATAGTCGAGGTTTCGTTGTGGGTAGTTTGTAATACCTTTAATTATTAGAGTGCGCAGCTAAAGCGTCACGATTATTCCCTTATTATCTCAAAATATCGGTAGCGGAAGCATTTGAAAATTAATCCCAATTCAAAATTAAAGTCTGGCCCTCTATTTTGAATCAAGATTAATTTTCAAATGCTTCTGTTACAGATATTTTGAGATAATAAGGGAATAATTGTGGCATTTTCGCTAAGCACTCTAATAATTAAAAGAATTCTGGGCTACCTACAACAAAACCTCAGGCATAGACCCAAATCTTGATCACATACATGTATCTTCTCCAACCTTGATACGATCCGGGCACAAAGCTTTTAATTCGACACTTACAATGTTTTTGAAAGGGAAAGGAATGAAATGAGTACAACGTACTCAATGAGTAACAAAATATTTTGATTTACCTTTCATTTAATAAGTGCATTTTCAAGAAAATCATATATTTCACAAAGCTTTTGGATGCACAAAAGGGCCCTATCACTAGTTAAACTACTACTCGTAGTGCACACATGATTCAAGGATTCAAGATGACCAACATCACGTAGTAAGGTCATAATACCACAAAGATTACCACGTAGCCAAAATGACCAAGACCACAAAGCAAGGTCATATTCCCCAAAGTAAGGCAAAACGGGTAGCGCATTAACTAGTGATTCAAATGCAATAAACCAATTATAATGACGATGCATAAAAAATCCATGCATATCTTGTAAAACTTTATGAACAAAAGAAAGGGAATCAAAGTATCGGTTACACACCTTTTGATTTTTCAAAGATTCCTTGAATAATACTGCGTGTAGAAGTGCCTTTAGAGCCTTAATATTCCTCAATCGAAATTGTTCCTCAAGTTGGAACCTTTTTATATATGGAAAGGGGTATTTTTCCATGTGTAAAACTAAGTGTTTGGTGGGCTTTTAGGTTAGTTTTTCTCCTCACAATGTTTTTAGACGAATTTTAGATATTTTAAGATTAGATAGGGGTGTTGGGTAAAGCTTGAGAAGTTTTTAAGGAATTTCTCTATTCAATTCCCTATTTATAATTGTCGGAATTTAACTATTTTTGAATCGTGTTTGAGTTCCACCAATCAAGTCGTGACAAATGGCACGACTTGGCGCCATATAACTAGTGGTTGATGTGGCATAATATGGATCATTCGTTTATTGCCCAAGAAGTCCTTATATGTTGTATTATCTTGTAATTAAATCACTGTACTTTGGTATATGTTAATCTAGGATCACATTCTTTCTTTGATTGTCATTTGAGTGACAATTTTGAGATCTTTCAACGTAACTCAAGCAATTATTTCATTATCGTAAAAAATAACGACCATGTAGCATAATTGAGGATCAAATTCTTGTAGGATGTTACAGTCTACCCCTCTTAAATGAATTTTGTCCTCGAAATTCGCTAAGCAATGTGATGATAACTATTATTTTCAAAAGAACAACACGCAACCAGATGAATTGCTACCGCCGCGTACTCTCATTTCTTACCATGTGTAGGGTCAAAGTATTAAAATACCAAAAATCAATTTTTCCTCAAAAAAATCTTTTTGATTGAAATAAGGATCAATTATGTGAAAGAAATAGGGTTCGAGGCTTAAAAAAGCATAAATAAATCTTTTTAGACCAATATGAAATACTTGGTTTAGCATTTGGAAATGACCCGCTACTTGTTTCCTATTTCTTGCTTGAAAATTCTATTTCCTTGGATATGACACTTTTGCCTACAATTGATTGAAATTATCTCTTTTCCCTATGTATTTTTAATAAATGTATTGCACTTGATTCGTCAACAATAAATTCATTGCTTCATACTTGATCTTAGAAACATTCTCTTTGCTTTATACTAGTAACCTTTTTTCTTTTGAGACCTCAATTTCTTGTTAGCCCTTCTTTGATCCTAAACTTTGTGTTGTGTTATTCTCAAGAATAACTCAACCATGAAAATTGTATTTGATAAAAAAAATGGAAACCCGTTAGCAAAGACTTTCCTTTGACATATCAATTATTTGAAAATTTGAAATTTATTCCTCCCCATATGCTTTATTTTTCTTGTTCTCACCTATTATTAATTTTCTTTGATTGTCTATTTGAAATCTTGAAATCTCATTTGGGCTTCTCCATTATTGCCTTTGCTTGATTATATGCCTTTGTTCAATGCCGTTTGTTGCCATTTGATTAAACTCAAGAAATTGTTTGATTATTGCCTATGGATAATAATTCTCCTCATAATTTTGAAAACCTTATTTACTTGACAAAGTACTTCATGATTCTACCTTTGTCCCCTTCAACTTGGTTTGATTACAAGAGACATTAACTCTTCTGCAGTTCTTGACTATTTGTTATTTTCCTTGTTAACCTTCCTCATGCAAATGTCCCTATATTTTATTTATTTAAAATACCTTTGATATATGAGTTAATCTCAGTACCTTGGAAAAAATTTGAAATTTGGGGAGAATTTGTTCTCTCTTTTTCTTACTCTCACCTACTTTTGCTCATTTTTTATTGCCTACTTGTCATTTCAGAAATCCCTTTGATCCCCTATTACTTTTATTACCTTTGCTTTTCACTACGTAATTTCATTCAATGCCTTTTGTTACCATTTTGATCGAACCCATGAGATTGTTTGGTTATGTATGACCTGTCGACAGTAATTCTCTTTACAATTTGGAAAGCCTTACTTGCTTGACAATGAACTTATGCGAAATTGAATTGATTTTGTGTCCATATACCCTACTTCATGTTTCTACTTGTATTTCCCTCAATCTTATTTAATTTCATGTTACAGCAGCCCCTCTCTGGTTCTTTATTGTTTGTTATTTTGTTAACTCCTTTTATTCCAGCATCCCTCTATTTCGTCAAACATTGAAACCTATTAGTTTTTCCTTTCTTGCCTTGGTTAGTCCTTGCAATTTAATTTGAAGCTCAAAATGAAATTTATGAAATAAATATGGAACACTAGCTTGAAAATTGAGAACATACTTGAAATGGTTTTGAAAGAATACGATTCAAAGAATCAAATTTTGCTAATTGTTATTGGTAAATGATCAACTGGCAATCCAAACCCATTTTGAATAAATATCAGGAAACTGGATTATTAAAATTTTGAATATTTGCTCAACCCAATTTTGAACTTATGGTATATTTGTATTAAGAAGGAAAAATAAATTTAATTTCTAAACTTCAATATTGAATATGGAGGGAAAACTCATGCATGAAAAATAGGTTAATTACTCGAGCACTGTGCATGCTCTTTACGGTAAAAGAAATGAGAGTACACAGTGAAAGCAATTCATTGAAGGGAAGACGATCCCGTTGCGTACTATACTTTTGAAAATAATAATTATTGCCATAATGTTTAGCAAATTTCAAGGACGAAATTCACTTAAAGGTGGTAGATTGTAACATCCCGCAAAATTTTAACAAGGAATTAAACAAAATGATAATATTTTGATAATGATAATGATGAGGAATTACTTGAATTTTCAAAGTTATACGATTAGATTATAATTCAATTGAACATCGAGAAGTAGAATGTGACAATATAATCGTATTGAATTGATACTAGATTTGTCAAGAGTTAAAGATGGGAGAATTAATCAATGATGAAGTTACAAGATTGTCAAAAATCAAAATATAGCAACTTGATAGCATTTGAATTGTTACAAGATTTCTTACGCAAAGGAATGTCAAGAATTAGACCATAATTATTGACAACATGATCGATAATTTGACAATGAATTGGAACTAGAAGGTGGTTATTAACAATGTATTGATAATGATTGAATAACCACATGAGTTTTTATGTAGTGAAAGCTTATCTTTGGAGCTACTATGAATGCAGTTATGAACTTAATACTTTTTGTATTTACAAGTATGCCAACCTTCCTATAATATATATTTTCACGCATTATATATATATGATGAAGTGAATATGTAGTCTTTGTAATGATTTGAAGCTTACTTTTCAAGGTAAAAACTTTCTAGTAATTTGGCTTCGCTTGGGTATTTAATAAACTATAACTATTAATATACTTTTTATGTTTTTTCACATTTTATTAAAAAATCTAGTTTCAATGATTATTTAAAATTTAACAACTTGCGAGTTTAAGTAATTAACTTTATAGAATGTAAAACTCTACAAGATAAAGACAATTTGTTCGTTTGTATGTCTTGTCCCCGCTATTTGCACTGAAGCTTCAGCTTTAGAATTCGTTAATTAATATAAGATATTCTTGAAAAATCGTAAAATTAGCGCGGGCGTGACAATTTTCTTAATGTTTTACTGCTATGAAGTCTGTCACTATCATTCTTGGAATTGATTTTAAATTTGGATGGGTGTTTACTGCTCTGCCTGGTCCTCTACAATTTGTTTTTTTCAGGGTTCCCTTTTGACCGTTCATTTTCTTCTTAGCAATCCCTTATCTTCTTTCCTTTTTAAAATCTTGTTTTTACTTCTCTAAGAAAACATTGTCCTCTAAAAACTTCTTGATGACGATTAAGAAGGCTGCCAAGAAACCCCATACTGAAAAATCTCGTATAAAATGAAAAATTACTGAAGCTTTTTCTTCAAATCCCCTTCCAGAAGATAAACCCATTCACGATTTCCCTTTGGATCAATGATTTTCATGATCTGAAAATTTTAGACTTAGAGCTATTTATGTTAAAATATTACCTCCCTTCTTGCCATTCCCTTTATCATTTACTTATTGTGCTCTTGAGAAGGATGAAACAATTGGATCAGCCCGCGATTTATTCGGACTGTATTCAGACAGGTTTAAGATTTCCCATCCATCCCTTCATTTCAGATTTATTGTTTGTAGCTCAACTTGCCCCTAGTCAAATATGCCCAAATGCTTGGCGTTGTATTAATATGTTCTTAGTTATATGTTTGAGACATAATATTGCACCCTCAGTTAACCTTTTCCGACACTACTTCATTTTGAGAAAAGCCAAAAAAAGTGATAGCTTTGCAATTTTCGTTCATAAGCAGCCAGAAGGTTCTAGGCTAAAGTGCCCTTCCAATCCCAAATTGGTTTCTGGATGGCGTAAGAGATTTTTCTTTGTAACACATCCAGAATGCCAAACTTTCCATTTTGTGAAAACATGGCGATCTCCTCCCTTCCAATCTTTCATTGCCCTTCCAAAATTATCTGACTTTGAGTAAGATTCTATAAGAGCCCTATCGGAAATACCCTGTACAGAGAAGGCCGGTAAGCTCTTGCACGATAGGAATATCGTGGCAGTGGGTCTCAGACAACTCCCTCATGAGCCTCTTTATTCTATATCATCTTATAATCACTCTAAGTGTTAAGCTGCATAACTTACATTTGTTATGCCCCCTTTTTTTGGTCAGATATGCCTCAGAAAAAATTGAACGAGGATTTGATCGCTCAATTGGCAGAACAGAGGAAAGAAAGACGTTCTAAGAAGAGGCATCATCAAGAAGCTTCTGCCGCACAATTGTCTACACAGCAATATGTTCAAGAAACCCATGAGTCTAATGCCAACTCCCCCTTCAAAAAGACTATCTCTGAGAATCGCTCTACCCGCGATCCACAACTTCCTTTTGACAATCGTTCTTTTGGCGATCGTCAGCCTCACTTTGAAAATCGTTCTTTCAACAATCACATGCCTCATCTCTCCTCTCCTCTAAGTACTCAGAACCATCCCACTCCTCCAACTGATTCAACAGCCATAGGTATTCCTTCATTTGTTGCTTCTTCTTTTTCCTTGAATGATCTTAGTGACATGCACCATATGTTTTCATACCCTTCCCAATAATGGAAATGATGACTTCTATGACGCGTCACTTAACAGTTCCCCCTTTAGCTAGCAATTTACCGCCATCACTGGTTACTCTTGCTGGGTCTACTACGGCTCCTTATACGATTCTGTCCAATTCCTAATGTGCACTACGATGATACACATATTGTGGATATGGATGACCTGGAGTAGGACAATGCTTGACTTAAGCGAAATGGGAAGCCTTCTGCTTCTATTAATCCTCTACCCGTCAATGTTGACGTTCCCCTAGACACTTCTTTTAGAATCGCGCTAGCTCGCTTGATGGCCGATTTCGTTGCCACGAATTTAATTCCTAATGACCCAGAATTTGATAATTTCATGGATCATCAAAGTGATCCAGAAATAGACAAAGACGTCTCTTTTGGCGTTTGCATGGTACAAACTCTATATCTACTTATCATTTTATTTCGCGCTTTCTTTTTATATCTTTCATTCATCGTAACAATTACTCATTATCATGATTCATAGGTATTATCCACTGTTTACAAAGCAAAAAGATGATGTCAGACCACTGCAAATGGGTCCAAGATCAACGTGAAAAATTCGTGCTGAAAAATAGTAACTTTCTCAGTCATGATCAAATGGAAACTCTCAAGAGTCAGAAAATTCAGGTTTCTTCCATCAAGCTCCAGTTAGAAGAGATGATAGCGAAGTATAAAGAAGCAATGAAAAAACTACTAAGAAACAAGTGCTGGGTAGGAATCTTTGAAGAAAGCCTTGGCTGATGCTACCCAACTTGCCACCGATAGGGAGGTAGCTTTGAAGAATAAATACGAGATTATCGCGATGAAGGACAAAATGCTTGCAGCCAAGGATGAGAAAATTTCTGTCGAAGAAGTGATTATCTCCAAGAAAAGGCAAGTGTTGGCCAACTGGCGTCATGTCTTGACTCAAAAAACTATCCGCGATTTCAGGAAATCTGCTGAATTTGATGACATAAAAAATAGTTGTGTGGTGGTGGGGCACAATATGGATCTGAAGAAGGCCGAAGAGTGGTTGGCTTCTCAAGGAGATAATCACTACACTGACAAGCTTCCCTACACACTTGGTAAGGATGTTTTTTCCAGTGACAAAGAAGAAGAAGATGGAGAGAAACCCATGGAAGACTCGAATTGATCTCGAATACTTTTCCGCGATTGTTAGCCCCAAAACTACAATGTTTTCATTGCGACATCCTTTTGTAACAGCCATCTTTGACTTTAACACTTAAAATCTGCTGTTTCTTCATAAACATCTTTACCAACTGTTTTTGACACTTATGTTGTGCTATTGCTTTACATATATCTGTCTTTACCAAGCCTCTTATCATCAAAGCAATCGCGTCATTAAAAAATGACTTACTCAATATTTTTAAGAAATGACTAAGCGCAACGCTACTGAAAAATGACTTACTTTACACTGCCGATAAGCGATTTTTATTGCGCTACTGAAAAGAAACTTTTATTGTCTTACGCTTTATGAATGATATATTTACATTGCTAAGTAGTGACTTTTATTGAGCTGCTGAGAAGCGACTTATACTACGCTTTGTAAGTGATTTATTTGCGTAGCTGATGAGCGACTTATCTTGCGCTGCTGAAAAGTGACTTAGTTTTTTACACTTTATAAGCGATTTATTTTCCTCTGCTGAAAAGTGACTTAGTTTTTTGCGCTATATAAGACATTTATCTTGGGCTGCTGAGAAGAGACTTAATGTTTTACCCTCGATTTATCTTGCGCTGCTGAAAAGTGACTTAGTTTGCACTACTGAGAAGTGACTTAACGTTTTACGCCTTATAAGCGATTTGTATTGCGCTGCTGAAAAACGACTTAGTTTTTTACGCTTTATAAGTGATTTATCTTGCGCTACTGAAAAGCAACTTAGTTTCTCCTCCTGAGAAATGACTTAACGTTTCACGCTTAACAAGTGATTTGTATTGCACTGCTGAAAAACGACTTAGGTTGCGCTGCTGAGAAGCGACTTAATGTTTTACGCTTTATAAGCGATTTATTTTGTCGCACTCGTACTATTGAGAAGCAACTTATGTTACCCTATAATATGAATTCAACATTTGCATTACACAGTCACAAAAAGGACACTTTCATTATAAGCAAACCCTACTGATGAAAGAAAAGAACATAAAAACCATTTCATCACATAAGGGAATTACACAAGCTTACAATCCAGTAACCGTAAAAACAAATGTTGATAGTGTATGACTAAGTCACGATAGAATGGAAACATGATTATGACCAAGTTGATCACAACATGATTAGTTCATAAATTATTAGTTCACAAGTTTACAATCTAGCAACCATAAAAACAAATGTTGATAGTGTATGACAAAGTCATGATAGAATGGAAACGCAATTATGACCAAGTTTATCACAACCTGATTATTTCATAAATTTTCAGTTTTCTCAAAAACTATCTTGGTATTCTCTCTTAGTATTACTTCCCTAGCATCCTTGCAGTCCTTTGATCATTATTTATTCTACCTTTTTTTTTTTTTTTACACTTGCATAAGCATAATACTTAAGAAAACTGTACACAATCATGGTACTGTCTCTTTGTAATCAAAATGTCATGATCACTACCTTTCTCTCTATTTTATGGACCGTTCCGTACTTACGTTACTGTTTTTCCATTTTTTCTTTATTCTTGTTGTTTCTGTAGGAGGAATCAAGTTAGTCATCGTAAATAAGACATTCGTCTCATACCTTTTTTTGGATTGACAGTACAAAGGGACACATCGTTGATGAACATACCACTGATATAAAATTCGACATTCTTTTGTGTTATCTCCAGCCTTTACGTTGTATCACATCTGCCTCATTCTTTTAAGATTGTATCTGGAATTTCAAGGATTAGTTACTTTATAAAATTCACAATTTCCAAATCATATAAAGTATCATGTTTTACCGATATACTTTACTTTTTTAAACATGAAACATCTTGAGATTCGCAGTATTCCATAGTCGTGGCAATGCCTTTCTTTCCATTGTCTTAACACTATATGAGCCATTTCAAACCATACAGATCACTTCAAAGGCCCTTTCCAATTTACCTGTAATTTCACAGGCTAGTGACCTAATGCGGTAACGCTGTGAGGTATCAAATCCTCCAGTCGGAAATGCCTTTCCTTTACCCTCTGATTGAATTGAATCACTGCTCTCCTCTTTGCTTCTCTCATTCTTTTGAAAGCATTCTCACGATCCTCTTCTAAGAGATCCAGTTCAGCCTTATGTTCATCTTCGTTCACAATTGAGAATAATATTCATGGGCTTTTCTCAAGAATCTCGATAGGTGTTACCACCTCCAACCCAAAACAAAGCTTGAACAGGGTCTTTCCCGTAGCTTGTTTGGGAGTCGTGTGGTAGGCTCACAGTACATTTTGGATCTGTTTTACCCAAGATCCTCTAAAAGTCTACAATCGTGTGCGCAAGTCCCGCAAAATAATCCTATTAGTTACTTCGACTTGACTGTTAGCTTGGGGACGTGTGACAGAAGTGTTTCTTAGCTCGATCTTATAACTTTTGCAAAATGCCCTAAAGGCCGGCAATGAAACTGTCGACCATTATCCGTGACCAATATCTATGGAATTCCAAAACGACATATGATATTCTTCCAAATAAAACTCTGCACCTTCTACACCGTTATCATTACCAGCGGCTTTGTCTCTACCCACTTGGTGAAGCAATCGATTGCGACGATCAGAAATTTTCTCTAACGAGATGTGATTGGAAATGGCCACAGAATATCTACACCCTATTGATGAAAAGGATAGATCCCCATGATTGGGGTCTGAAAAGATCTGGGTACGCTGATCATGTGGGAATTCCTTTGGCAAACTTTACATCGTCTCATAAATAATCGTGCTTACTCCTTCATGCCTATCCAAAAGTAACCGTGCCTTATTGCCTTATATGCTAAAGCATTTCTATCACGTCCCCGCTAATTTTCAATATTCTTGAATATCTTATATTAATTAATAAAATTTATAGCGGAAGCTTTTATACAAACCGCAGGGACAGACGTACAAAACGAACAAAATTGTTTGTTTTATAGAGTTTAACATTCTCTAAAGTTGATTACTTAAATTAACAAGTTGTTAAATTTTAAAAAATCATTAAAACTAAATTTTTCAATAAAATATGAAGAACACAATAAGTATATTAATAGGTGTAGTTCATTGATTAACAAAGCAAAGTCAGATCATTAGAAAGCTTTTACCTTGAAAAGAAAGTTTCAAATCATTATAAAGACTGTCATATGTATATTATAAGGCGCAAAATATATATTATAGAGATGTGTGCATACTTATTTAATAAGAAAGGTATTAAATTCATAATTTCTTTCATAGTAGCTTCAAAGACAGGTTGTCAGGACATGCAAAATTCTACTCCGTTTGCGAGCATACTCCAATTCCTGGCTTGCTTTCCAAATATTATGCCTTCATTTACCTACAAAATTGTAGAAAAGAGGAATGAATACAAAGTACCCAGTGAGTAACAAAACCCTTTGATTCACCTTTTATTTTGGAGATTTGTTTTCAAAAAAACCATTGTATGCACAAAGTTTTTAAATGCACAAAAGGATTAGTTAAACTACTACCCATAGCGTGCTCAAGAATCATATCATTCAATATCAATTCAATCATGACCATGAATATTTAAGTGGGTCCACATTCGAATCTCAGTTGACCCCTATCAGAATTCCAAACAAAGCAAATACTATACTAATTATTGTCGCCCATCTCCTTATAGATGGATCCTAGTATGGCAACGAAGCAAAGCAAATACAAAACGGGTAGAGCATCTACTAGTGATTCAAATGCAATATATCAATCTTTCTTTTCAATACATCAAAATCCATGTTCATTTCATGGAAGACTTCAATCAAAATCCATATTCTTCTTGTCAAAACTTCATGAATGCAAAGAGGGAATTAAAGTATTAGTTACTCATCTCTTTAACTTGAATTTTCCATAGATTCTTTGAGTCATTGACAAATATCCTCAAAACCTTCATTTCTACACTTAACTAAACTCTTCTGTCAACCATTTGCACTACTTATTGAATCAAGACTTAATTCAACTCTTCAAGTAAGGATTGTTTAGTTTTCCTGTTTGGACAATGCATATTTCAAACCATTTTAAAATCAAGAATGGTGTCGTATGCTTATGAAGTTCTCCTAGAAGGTAGAAAACTCATATAAGTTCTTTATATATGAAATTGAGCTCAAGATTACTACGTTGGGAATGCCAAAATATTTTTCAACCTCCTAAAAATCTGTCCTCGGGTGCCCACTGACCACTTTCACAAAACATGCCATAAAAACTCCTGAGGGGTCTCCAAATGATGTTATTCAAATTCCAGATGATAGATAACGCATAGAAGATCATTTTCCAACTTGTATCTTGTTAAAATTCCACATATACTATTAGTTATGACCTTTTAAAGATGAAGGGCAAATACTGCATACATAATACTTCCATGCCTAAAGTTCTTTTATTAAACTCATACGTACATGCTTGGTTTCCTAGAATTCAACATTAGCCTCTTATGCTTTCCTTTTTCATTAAAGAAGACATGGCTTTCCTTCTTCCAATTAACCCAAAACTTTATTTAATTTAACAAAATACTATGGAATTCACTTTAAAGTCCCAAATAATACTTCATTCAAATTTTCAACTTCAATTTTCCCCTCTTAACTATAATTTCATATACTAACTTTATATAATTCACTTCTAGTCTTCATTTAATTCCAATTTCATGTCTAAGAATAATTTAACACCATTTAAATTAAATAGAAAACTAAATCAAAATCAACTACTCATTTCTCTAAAAATTTCTTAAGTCAACCTCAATAACTTTAAAACCAAAAATCTCATACTATGCATATACTTTAAGAAATTCAAATACATCTAACTTATATCAACAAACTCATCATTTTCCTCCTTTAAGATTCATTATATCAAGCCATATACCAAAAAACCCCAAATTAAATATAATATAGAATTAAAGCTCTAGTTACCTCTTAAAGCCAAGCTAGAACCATAAACTCAAGTTGATCAAGAATCTACTTCAAAATATTTCATGGCTAACTTAAATTTTCGTTTCTCCCTCCCCCCTCTTTTTTTTTTTTGGCTTGATCATCGTCTCCCGAATCCCCTCAGTCCCTCTCTCGGCTTTCTGTCTCGGGCTAATTCCAAAGAAATATCTAGACATTTGGGAAAATTGCACCCAATGTCCTTCAACTTCTTGCTTGGCTTTATTTAGATCCTTAAGTTTCTCTCTCCATTTCTCTCTATCCTTCTGGGTTCTTCCATTCCAAGACAATTAGATATTTGTATTTAATTATTCATATTTGCTCCTCAAGCCCCCCAAATTATTGTAAGGCTTAATTTTAAGTCTTTAACTTCACGATTAATGCAATTCAATTAATTCTCCTATCTTTAATTCTTGACAATCTTGTAATAATTCAATATGATCATATTGTCACATTCTACTTCTTGGTGTTCAATTGAATTATAATTGTATAACCTTGAAATTTAAGTAATTCCCCATCATTACCTTTATCAAAATACTATTATTTTGTTTAATTCATTGTTAAGTTTTTGCGGGATGTTACAATTTCTGCTCAGATGATTCCCACACACTCCTGTATGGATTTCTTGTAAGACACATGTCCCTGCTTTCTTGGATGCACATGTTAGTTATGGCATCATGACCCTTCTTTTATATAAGTCGTCATTTATAATCGCAAACCCTGCAGCTCTCATCCGCAATCGTCTTGCCTCGATAGGATCTGATGGTATCGCTTCATTCGATAATTATGCCTTTAAATCTTTTATCCAATCTTCTTCCTCCTCCACTATAGAATCGCTGACTTCAATTGTCCCTACTAACACTGATTCATCTATAATGGTAAATGCTGGTTTTCGCTTCCACTTCCTGACTCCTAACACCCCTTTTGATAAGTGATCTGCTTTGCAATTTTCTTCCCTGGGAATTTTCTGAATCCTCCATAACTGGAAACCACGAAGTAGTTCCTTTACCTGGGCATAATACTCCATCATTCGTCCATCTCTAATCTCGAAATTGTTTTGAAGTTGATGGACAACAAGTTGTGAATTGCTATACACTTGTAAAGCTTTTACCCCTTTTGTCAAAAGATAGTTGCAATCCATAGATCAGCGCTTTGTATTCTGCTTCATTATTTGTAGTAGAAAAATCAATTTTCACAGCGTGCTTAGTGCGATTTCCCATTAAGTCCTCTAAACACAACACCGATTCATGAACCCTCTTTCCCTGATGATCCACCCACATACATTTTCCATGTTTGCTCATCACTCAGCGATTTGCAAGGCGTTAGTTCGACAACAAAATCCGCTAAGGCTTGCGTTCTAACGGCTCCTCTGGCCTTATATTCAATGTAAAATTTCCCCAAATCTACCACTCATTTTATTAACCTTCCAGAAATCTTAGGATGATTAAGCATGTATTTGAGGGGAAAATTTGTCAATATCTCGATAGAGTGAGCCTGGAAGTAAGGGTGAAGTCTTCTCGCAGTAATGATGATTCCCAGTACAACTTGTTCCATCAAGGTGTACCACTTCTCAACCTCTTTTAAGATATGGCTGATGTAGTAAATCGGTTTCTCTACGGTTCCATCTAATCACATCAACACGGAGCACACTGTAACGCTTGACATCGATAAGTACAATCTCAACCTATCACCTGCTTGGGGTCTAGTCAGGATAGGCGATTTCTGAAGATCGGCTTTCAATTGTTCCAATGCCTTCTAACAATCCTCAGTCCAGCCAAACATATCAGCCCTCTTTAGCAACCTGAATATGGGATAACACTTATCCGCCATTCGTGCTAGAAATCTATTCAACGCTAGCTAATCGCAATGTCAATCTCTGAATATTGTTTAAGTTCGTATGCGTTTTCAGATTGATAATCGCTCTGATTTTATCAGGATTTTAACTTTACCCTTTGGCTGATCATATAGCCCAAAAATTTGCCTTTTGAAGGGCTGAAGGTGCACTTCTCTAGATTGAACTTAATTTCGTTGGCCAGGGTTGTTAAACACTTCCTTCAAATCCTCTAGATGTCTAGATTCGTGATCACTATAGACGACCATATCATCTCCATATGCCTGCATATTCTTTCTAATCTGATTCACGAATACCTTATTAACCATTCGTTGATAGGTGGCTCATGTGTTCTTCAAACCGAAGGGCATAGAGGTATAACATAATTTTCCTATTTCGGTGATAAATGATGTTTTCTCCTCGTCACATTCTGCCATTTTGATCTGATGATACCCTGAAAATGCATCCAGAAAACTGAATCGCCTCTTTCCCATCGTGGCGTCAATTAATGCATCAATTCGCGTCAAGGGGTACGAGTCTTTTGGGCATTCCTTGTTTAGATCTGTAAATTCCATGCACATACGCCATTTGCCGTTAGCTTTCTTTACCAACACCATGTTAGCTACCCATTCTAGATATATAACCTTTCTAATGAATCCAGCACTCAACAATTTGGCTACCTCATCTTTGATTACCTGTTGCCTATCTAGAGCAAAGTGTCACTTTTTCTGTTTCACCGGCTTTCGTGATGGAGTGATTTTTAATAAATGTTGCGCAACATCTCTATCCAAACCCTCTAAATCGCTAATGGACCAAGCAAAAATATCTAAATTACTTTTCAAGAAGTTAATTAGTTGTACCTTTTCGTCTTTGGACAGTCTTTCCAATTTTGAAGATTTTTCCAGTAGTAACCTCCATCTCCACAATTTCGCCCGCCGCTTCAAAGCGATCCTCTATTTGAACTCCTTCCTAAGTAATCGCATATACAGATTGACCCTTCATGCTGTCAGTATAGCATTTCTGCGATAGTAGTTAATCACCTCTAACCATCCCTACACCCCGGTTGGTGAGAAACATTATTACCTGATACTGAGTAGACACGATAGCACCTATCGTGTTGAGCAAAGGATGATTGTACATCGCATTATACGCCATTGCCGCACTTACAATGATAAAAGGGGTATTCAACGTGACCACCGCTAGACTTTGTCCCAACACAATAGTTAGTTCTACGATTCCCTCTGGCTGAACTATCGACCCCCCAAATCCTTGCAACAGGGTGTTAACTAGTTTTTAGAAGCACTCCGATAACTTCAGGCCTTTGAATGCTTCCCAACTGAGTATGTTTGGAGCGCTTCCCGTATCAACAAGTACCCTCTTCACATCGAAATTGGCTATGTCCCTAGTTATTACTAGTGTATCATTATGGGGCAGAGCTGTGCCCTCCAAATCGTTGTCATCAAAGATAATGGGCTGAGAAAATATTGAAGTGGTGGTACAGATATTGTTTATCTGTAAAGCCTGGGAGTATGCCTTTCTACAGTTGGACGAATCGCCTCCAACCACACTCCTTCCCATGATCACATGAATAATGCCACTTTGCGATTTCTGTTCGTTTTCCCCTGTTGCATTATTTGTTTCCGGCTCTTTTGGCAAGATCTCCACCCGATTAACCATTCAATTTCTCGACGGAGTTGATAGCAATCCTCAGTTTAATGCCCATGCTCCTTGTGGAAGTGGTAAAACTTGGCCTTATCGCGCTTTTCTGGTTTTGTCAACAGCTTTTGCTCGCCAGTGCGCTTTGTCCTGCGGTAATCGCTGCACCATTATCCAAAATTATTTCACCCGCTTTCGCCGTTTCGAAATGTCTGTCATTGTTTCTACTGTATCTACCGTGTCAACTATCATTCTTCATGTGGAAATCCCTGCGCTTGATCCAATCATCGAGGAGGTGTGGTATATAGCCCGCAATCGGCCAGTTCGTCGATTGTTGGGATATTCCACCCTAGGGTTCCGATACCTGTCATCCCTACTATTATGGTCCCCATCCATCTTATGTTTTTCCCTACCTATCTGGCCCACGTCGGAACGCGCTGACGCGGTTAACACTTCATTTTGATCAACGTGTTCATCTTCCCTATGTAGCAGCTCCACAATTGTTGTCAGAGGCTTTTTTAGATATGCTTATGCGGAAACCTTGGTTATGTAACCCAATTAGTAGAGCTGAAATGACACTGGACATCTGCAAGTCCTATATCCCCAGTGTTGCTCTATTAAACCGCTAGACATATTCCCTCAAGGTTTTCTCCCTTTCCTGAACTACCTGCATCAAGGCGAGCGCTGTCTTCTTCTTGCTAGCGCTGCTAGAGAAACATATGGCAAATCAATTCTCCAGTTCAGCGAAACTGTTAATAGACTTTGGGGGCAGAGTATCGAACCATTCTCGCGCATCTTTTCTCAAGGTAAGGGGAAACGCGCGGCAAGCTGTAGCATCTAGCCACCCGTGCAGGCTAAGTTGATCCTGGAAGGCCCTCAAGTGGTCAATCGGATTAGTAACTCCATCATAATGCTCTCCTGGCTCCCTAAACTTATCTGACAGCAGTGCATTCCTTATGCCCTCCGAGAATGGGTCTTCTTTCATGACAACAAGATGTGATTGCGCTTTTCGTTTCACCAAGGCCTCCTCTATTTTCTGTAGTAACAACTCCTCTGAAAAGCTATCTGATTGTCAGGTGGCAGGGACCACCGGAGTGCAAGTCGGAGCTTGCTCATGTACTGGGGCTGGGGGAACTGTCGGAGAAATTACCTATGGGCACTGTGACAGCAATGCCATGATAGAGTTCAATTGCTACTGCATCTGATCGAACTTCGCTTGCATGTTTTCCTCTCGCGCAGGTCTGGAGTGAGATCCGAAAAGGGAAATTTGTGGATATTGACCTTTGTCCGCAGCTCCAACATTTTCATGGAGCACATTCTTCAACTTATCCGTTTTCAGCAGTCTTGCCTCAAGAGGCATGGTTGTTGAATATCAGTGATTCGAGTGGAAATTTTGGGAATTAAACCTCGCTTTCCCAGATTCAATGGAAATTTTGAGAAAAACTTATAAGTATTCTCGCTTTCCACCGTGAACCTGCGGATCAACTGAACTAAATTCGAAAGGCAATTCGTGAGAGCTATACACAATTCCCACAGACGGCGCCAATGATTCAAATTGTGGTAGCTAACCACCAGTTTTATCTTGTTCATAATTCTTTTTCCTATTACCTTTTTATTATTTACATGTATCATATTAATTTTATGATCAGATATGTAGTTAAAGCCTTGATGAAATGGTACATTCACTCGGAAGATACAGCAACCCTTTTTTTGGGTCAATTTGAACTATCATCACAATAATGGAATGGAATAAGACGAAAGGTCAATTTTAGTAATAGGGACACTTACACACGACAAAAAAACATTGAAGTTAATTGTGACAATGTTTGCCTAACTGTCGTAATGCCATTCCACACTCGGCTAAAAGTCAAATGACGTTCAACTTTATACTAATATGGACTGCCCCAAAAAAAAAAAAATATATATATATATATATACACACACTAATATGTTTGGATTAGTCTTATCATCATTAATTAATACCAATCAATCTTATCATCATATATCAATAAGAAATTCAAAATGACTCACATTGCTGAGAAATTTTACTTACCAAAGCAATAAAAGAACTTGGATAAAGTACATAAGTGCGCGTCTATTGAGCCACATAAGGTTTTGTGTATGGAGATATGTGACGTGACTGTTTTCTATTGATAGTCGGGTTTCATATATAGAGCTCGATCTGGTTCTCAAGAAAACAGCAAATACGTACTGCATGCTGAAAATTTTTTCATTTATTGTGCCTTTTCTTTTTTCCTTTTCAATCTCGTGGTTACTGTGTTTAACTATTAATAAAACGAATAATCGCCAACCTGTGCATCTGTGCGCGCTCACGCGGGCGCTCTCTCTCTCTCTCTCTCTCTATTTTGGTCAATTGAAATGAGCAATTATTTTTTTAGATGTGTATAGTTTAAATTTTTGAGAATTTGTATTGTGAAAAAGTGACTTTTTTAAGAGAATATGTGACTTAAAAGTATGAAAATATTACGAATTTACATGCAAAATTATTTTAATAGATAAAATATGTGGTCTAAAATAAGTTTGAGAGTCCATAAGAAAAAAAAGAAAATTTGAGAGAGGGTTGATTTTAAAAAATCTAAACCAAACAAGGACGAATACTCTTATAGTGTTAAATCATTTTTACTTATATATATGATTGTCATTATGATACCCAATATTTTATGTGGCTACATATATATGGCATGCGTATATACAATGACATGAAATATTTAATATCATAAACAGCACTCATATATCATTAAAGAAAATTTTTGGCGCTTGTAGTACGATGAGGTTATCAATTTCGTAATCACAAAGATACTTGTATGAATTGTCTACTACTACCATTTAAACAAATATATTTTAAAAGCGTAACACAATTATCCCATTTGAGAATTCAAGTTTGAACTTAAACCATAAATAAATAAATAAATACTAAATAAATAAATCAATGTTTAGTTTAAAATTTTCTCCTTATATGCTCAGTTCAACATTGATATTTATCAACCTTTTGTTCAAGATTATAATATGTTTTCTCAAAAAAAAAAAAAAGTGCAACATGTTGAATCGGCACATTCCTTTTCAATTATAGTCATCAGCTTTGCTACACGTTCTAAATTCTACATTAATATCTTAGCAAAGTTGATGAGATTTGAAATCAAAATGCCAATTGAATTTACAAGCATTTCATTGAATCAAACGATTTGGCAGTCCGCTAAACACATTCTATGGAGTCCACATGGTGTTCAATGAATTATGTGTCAGGATTTGATTGGACACATTAAGGGATGAGTCTCTAATGTGTCTAATGAAATCCTGCCATATAATCCATTAGACACACTATAAGATGGTGTTTAATGGACTCCATATCATAATATTGTGTCTAATAGACTTTATAAAAAAACTGCTCATTGAAACATGTACATCGCTATTATTAATAAGCAATTCTAGGGGGACATGAAAAGGGGACATTGTTATGTAACATTCTCATGTGGCATACATTCATTAGGTGATGATTACAGGGCTACTTTTTCATCATCCAATATAAGTGTGTCACATAAGAATGTCACCTAAGAATGTCCCCTTTTCATGTCCCTTTAGAATTTCTGATTATTAATTGGTAATAAATTACCTTTGGCGTGGTCAATAATCGTGCGCTTTAGACGCCAAAATTTCTAACATGAAATTTTTCAATTTCTCATAATTAGCTCTTTATCTCGAGCTCTTAAGTATGTCAATTAATTTGATTAATATGTTTATGTTAATACACCCATGACCCATCATATCATATACTACATTCGTCCCGTGAAAATAGGCTTAATTTTTATTTTTTATTTGTCTCACATTATAGTCCACTTATATAAACGAAGTTGGACAATTAATTTCATTTTCAAATATATCCTTGAACAATTAATGATTATATTGACTAAATAAAAAGTGATTTCTCATGTTCGATTCCTCTCATGTGGGGTTTGTCTACGTTTATATGTAACTTGTAGTAATAAGAGTTTGATTTCTTGTAGTCCTCTGTAAGTGTACATTTTCTGTTTCCAAACAAATTAAATCACATTTCTCAATATACGAGATTTGTTGATTTGAGCTTATTTTCACGGGATTGAAGTAGTATATTCTCAATTCAATTGGCAACGCATGTATGACAATATATATATATATATATATATGTATATATATATATGAGAATTCATTAATTCTAGATGAATAATTTTGACCCCTATGTAATGTAGGCCTGTCAAGATAGTGTAAGCAAAGTATTATTTTCTTTATCCTCTTCCTAAGTTGTTCTTTTCTACTTATTATTATTATTATTATGGTTCGACAATTATTTTTGACTGATCATTTTAATACTAACCAACTTTAATTTCTCAACCTACTTGATGTTGAAAGGATAGGGTCAATATTTTAAAAATTTACTAAGGAGATAGATAAGGCTCATATTAAGGAGATAGATGGCTTACGTGGTAGAAATCTAACAAAAGTAGAACCGTTTTTGTTAGATTTCTGCCATGCCATAAGGCTCCTTAACAGGAGAGATCGGAAGATCTGTAGTCGGACCACAATATCTTGGCCACCAAGCTTTTTTAAATCCTTTAATTAAGCAACACGTCTGAATCTGCATGCTAACTTTCTAAAACACTAAAAATTTAAACAATTTTGATATATCTTTAAAAAAAAAAAAACCAAGTGTCCTTAATTTAATGGAAACCACATGCACATGTGGCACCACACCACATGTATGCCATGACACTGACATGTCTCTGTTATAGAGGTCACGCCGTCTCTATATCAAAATTGTATATTGATCATGATATTAATGTGGCAAGCAATCCTATATATTTTTATTCTTTTTTTTACCTATATAAATAATAATTACCGGATCATAGGGAGGTTTTCTCCCCTATAGTGGTAAATAAAAAGGTTAGTACTGCATGTCATCATTCTCCTTTTTCTTCTCAGTTTCTCCTTCTTTACCATTCTTCTTCCACCTGGAATTAATCCTATGATCGGATTCACTGCTCAAACTTTATAATAATAATCAGTAAACGAAGGGAACGTCGTACGTCTGACATATGTAAGCTATAACTCTTTCCTCTCTATTTTTCCCCCCTCTCTAAATCAAAGCGGATCGATCAAACTTTTCCTTACCATCATCATCATTGAGATTTCCACTAAGGACATGCTTCTCAAGGATCTCCTCTTTGAGCATATTTATTTCCAGTGCGAAATGGCTTCTTTTCCACCACAGCAAAAAATTCTTGGCATGCTTTCCCTTTCTCATATTGAAAAAGATTCCACATGATCATTTGCAACAAAGTCACATTATTGGAAAACAACTTCTTCCATTCCAAAGTGATTATAACCAAATTATGCTGGCTCACATGACCCTATTGTCCTACATTGGCTCCGCCCCTAATTGAAGATTTTTTTTCCCCAGAGACCTAATTGAAGATATTGGGTATAATTAAAAAAAAAAGGACATTTTGATTAAAAAAACAAAGTAAATAATCTTTAATTTAAAAACAAATATATATATATATATATATGTGAGACACTTTTAAATGGGTGAATTACCCACCCAACTTTATTTCTAATGTACTTTGTTCTCATGGTTCCAATGAATAACTTTTATTCCCTCAAACAAAAACAAATTAAACTATATATTTATTTAGGATATAATAATAATAATAATAATAATAATAATAATAATAATAAAGCTTATGTAAATGTTCAAAAAATAATAGTAAAGCTTATGTAATTGGGACAGATGGGGGGTTCATAGAAGCACTATATTCCAATTCCATCAAGGGACTTCATTTCCCTTTCTAGAGTACCTAAAAGAAAAAGGACTTTTATGCCCCCTTAATTCGTACAGAGGAGATTCTTTGTAACATTTACAAAAGAAAAATGAGCAAACATATTGTAAGGTCAATTTTGATCCAAAATAGATAAGAAAATAAACACACATCTTGACAACTATTTCCCATTTTTCCCCCGAGTCGCAGTACAAGACAAAGAGGGTACCTGCATGCAAACAAAACTAGTATCTGTGGTCCAACGTTTATAAATGTATCTTTTGTACGTATTAATTTGTGGCCTCATTTTTTTTTCCCTTTCACTCTGCCTAATCCAACTTTGACAAAATATATATATAAACGCCATGTGCAACTTGAAACATTTAGCTATTCACATGCTGATAATCTAGAATAAAGCTATGTGAACCACAATCATTGCTACTTAGTACCAGTTTATATTACGATTAATATAACATAATAAAATGATAATCGAAAATAAATGCATGAATAAATTGTTCACTTGACTCAACTAATAATCATTTAATGACCTCAGATAATAATCACTTAATGACACATTAATGTATAGCGTTAAATAACATTACTCAATAATCAAACCATTATGGGTAGTAGGATTCAAATACCACATCTGATAAAGTAATGACAATAGACGGTGATATATTATAATATCAACTATTGATGTTAGTACATCATCATTCCCATGAGCTACATTTGTAGCTACTATTAGAACATATTTAATGTAAGGTGAAAAACAGTTGGCAGTGGGTTTTTCATCTTACAATATCAAATAGCGTTGGGGGAAGGGAAGGGGAACGCAATTCCCCCTCACATTTTTTTAATTTGAAAAAACAAGTTAACCAATAAAAAGTTTCCATGTGTCAATTTGTGGGCCCAAATAAAATTTTCCCTATGTATCGATGTTTTCCTCTTAAATTTTTCCTACACATTATTTGAGAATGAGTTTTTTCCCGCCCATTTTTCTACTTTGTCATTTTTCCTTTTGGCTTTTTCAACATACAGAAAGATTAATGTTGGGGCAAAAAACTCAAATATAAGTTTTTTCATCTGTGTTCAAGTTCTGCCAAATAGTGTGATGGGTGATAATCTCATTTTTCAGTTTTTTCCCCGTAGAAGCAAAAAATTTAAGGGTGGAATGGAGGTGAATAATAACCTTTTGAGGGGGAAAACTGTAAAAAGAGGGTCAAAATTTCCCCCTTCATATAAGATTTTCCCCCTTTTAAGTTTCTTTTCTCTTTTGAAATAGCTTTTTTTCCCATTGATTTTTCATTTTAGATTTTCTCCCCCACATTAGAAATACTCTTATATCATATATCATCTTTCTAGTACCATAATGACACTACGCGTATAATGCTTCATCAAAAATATTATAGAACAACAACCCGACTATCAATTTTGAATTACAATTAAAGGTCACACTATGTTAGAATTATGTATGTCATGTCTCAAAATTTTGTAAAATCAATCATTAGTTTTTTCGTGGAACTAATTGCACAATGTGACATAATAAAAAACACACCATCCGTCTGAAATATATACTTCATTTTACTTCTTTACAAGAATTAATCAAAAAGTTATTGAAAAACAAATTTTACAAATAATTTCTCTAATATAATTTTATTTAATAAAACTAACCGTTATTATTAAACATATTAAAAATGATTTTTTTTAAAGAGCATATTAAATAAGTTTATTTTCTTAAACGATCAAAAAATTAACTCTTAAATTTAGAAACAAGACTATACATACATACATATACACATATATACATACATATATATATTTTTGTATGTATGATCTTTTACCTGTTAGATGTGTCATCTAATAAAAAAAGCAACCGGTAATTTTAGAAAATAACTTTGACTGCCAACCTGAGTTTCATTCACACGCCACTCATCGGAGTCCGCCGCTCCAATCAGAACACAAACGTATGATGACGTGTGATCAAAATTGCTATCAACCGACGCAAATAAGCCCATGTTTGCAGAACATTTTTCTTTATAGTAAATTCCTGATTGTTACAACAAAACAAAACATTTCGAAGCCTCTCTTCGTTTCGCCCACGCCCACGCCCACGCCCACGCCCACCCACCCACCCACCCACCCAGCAGAAGCTACAAGGAAGCTGAATCAGCCGTTCAGAGCAAAGAAAAGTGTACAAACTTCTCTCTCTCTCTCTCTCTCTCTCTCTATAAAAGTATTTGTATGTATACTTACTGAATTCAAGCTCTTATCTTTTTAGTGTGTTTCTTTTCTTCCTTGTGCGTGTTTGTACGTCTCTGTTCGCGTTTCTTTTAAGCCATGGCAGATTATTCTTGTTTCTCAAGGACCTGTCTGGGATGAAATTCTATTTCTTTTTACCCATCTTCCTCTAATTGTGTCTTTTAGATATTGAGAAAGTGAAACCGCGCGCCTTGCCTCGTGGGAATCTCGGAAACTGCCTTTCGATTTCTCAGAAGCTGCTTTGGTTTTTCAAAAGCTATGCCAAACGATTCCAAATCTGTAACGCTGCGTGTTCAATGCCATTTCCTTTTAGGAAATTGAAGCGCTACAAATAATTTTGCTGAACAACTTGTTTCTTTCTGTCTTGTGTTTTTTCAATTTTCATGTTTAAAGAAGGATTTTTTTTTAACTTTTATTTTAATTCTTATTTTGTCTTAGTCGTTATAAATCATTAAGCGTGTTTGGTTGGAATTTAGATTATTTGTTGGATTATAATGTATTACATGTCATAATTTTATTGGTTATTTTTGGTTGAAAGTAAAAAATTGCTGCTAGACGTTCATATTTTGATTTTTTGAAAAAAAGTTAAACCAATAAACTGATATATGATCTAAATTATAATATGAGGGAGTTGCCCAATACTGTGTAGAATTTTTCTCCAATCCGAGAATGATCGGGCTTTAATTGATAAAGGGCCACTTTATGAGATCGGAAGCTAGGGGTTAGATGGGGGCTGTCTTCCAATAATAAAAAGCTTTTTATCTGATAAAGAAAAAGAAGATTACTTTTATCAATCTTTCTAAAAAATATATTAGGCTCTATTTTGGAGCGTTCATGGAGTAGTTTGATTGCTCACGAGGTATAAATTTAATAAAAATAATTCTATATTCATCTTTTTAAGGAGATAAATGAGACTCTATTTTTAGAGCGATCACAGTGTCTAATTGTGGCACAAATGTGAAGTTACTTTTGTTATATATGTGCTATATAAATGATCATACTCTATTTTTAGAACTTGATCTATCTCTTTAGAAAATTTCTAACTTTTGTAGAATTTGATTAATCTATAACAGTAATTCTTTTGAAAATGATATAAAGAGTGAAAAGGAGAGTCTCATTTTGACGCCATACATATGACATCTTATAGTACCATACAGTCATATGACACACTTCACATAGAAAATCCTAACTATGTGGGGTGTCTTGATGTATGTTACATGATTGTATAGTGCCATAAGAGTGTCATATGTATGAAACTAGATCAATTTTAGTGAAGAGGGTAGTCATTTTTTATTATTTCTAATTCTCCCATGATATAGTTTCTTGAAGTATCTATTGCTTCAATGATTGATCCATCCGACCTAATGGTCAAAGATTGAATTATGAACCCGTTCCCTTCTTTCTTTCTTTCCCTTTTTTTTTTTTTTTCCCTTGAGGATAAACAAGATTAAAAATTTAATCTTTGCATTGTTCAATTTACCGTGCGATTTTTCTCTCCAGCTTACACAGAAAAAGCTCTAATCACATCTAACCCTTTTTTCCCCATTCTTCTTCAATTAATGCCTCCTCAAAAGGTACTTTCTCTCCACCGTTGCTCTGACCGGCTTTAGCGCAATGCTCAAAGTTTGATCATGCGCGAATTCTAGAATCAAATCGCATTGTCATCCACACTGATTTAAATATAGAATTTTAGGTAGAAAATTCATAATTGATTAGTGAAACTGTCAGCATTCGCTTTTTCTTACTTGTGATAAGATGATGATGATGATGATGATGATGATGATGATGATGATGATGATGATGATTATTATTATTATTATTATTATTATTATTATTATTATTATTATTATTTTAGTAGCCAACCTTCCTTGAAAGTTGAAATACATGCTAAAAAAATTCCAGACGTATGTTTAGCATTTCCTTCACAGAAGCAAAAGAGGCATTGATTTGATAATGACGGATACAACTCGTGGGCCTAATGATAAACATGATCCTAATGATAAACATAGGAAATACGTGTGTTTTCGCGTTTCAATAGTTAAAGGTTTAGTCTGTAAATCAAGTGAATTACGTGTCCTGTTGATTCTCGATTTTCATTTCAGGGTGAAAAGCCATGGATAAAACTGTGCAGGAGAGGCTGATTACTTCAGGAGCAGAGGAGGGTGGAAATCTCAAAGGGAGAATTTCCGATGAATCCAAGAAAATATGGAAGGTTGCGTTGCCCGGTATTCTAGCAAGAGTGTCTTCATTCGGGATCGTAGTTGTTACTCAATCATTTATTGGACATGTTAGTTCAGCTGATCTGGCTGGTTATGCACTTGTCCAGACCTTAAGTGTTCGGTTTGTAAATGGTATACTGGTAACTCCATATCTCTGCTGCTCCCCTCTTATATGTTACTCATCAGTAATCATAGCTTTTGAATATTTTAAGAAAATCACATAGATTCTTCCACTTGAGTAATCAATTTTTGACCGTAAATTATGGTTAGGCATATAGCTCCAATCATTTCTAGTGACTAGTCACAGCAATAGTGCAGATTTTCAAGTATGATTATGTGGCACACGGTGAAATTATATGTGCTATAGCTTATGTTAGTGGGGTGAAATCACGAGAGAAAGTTCAGTCGGACTTGAGAGCAATGATAAGAGACAGATCTATTAAAACGCTAGTGTTTTTACCCTTATTCATCTTCGTTAACTTTTGTTGGATTTGCTTTTGCAGATAGGAATGTCGAGTGCAACTGAAACTCTCTGTGGGCAAGCATATGGAGCAAAACAGTACCACATGATGGGCATTTTCTTGCAAAGATCATGGCTTGTGGATCTCATCACACTAACAATCCTACTACCGGTTTTCATATTCGGAGCACCAATCTTTAAACTACTCGGCCAGGAAGACTCTATTTCAGAAGCCGCTGGTTACATTTCTCTGTGGTTCATCCCGTATGTCTACGCCCTCATTTTCGGTTTAACAATCCAAATGTATCTACAAGCACAACAAAAGAACATGATCATTGCATGGATATCCATTATACAATTTTTGATGCATATTCCCATGTCTTGGCTTTTTGTGTACAAACTGAACTGGGGAGTTTCTGGCGCCATGGGGGCTCTCAGCCTATCAGCCTGGTTTCTGGTCATTGGAGAATTTGTGTACATTTTCGGAGGTTGGTGCCCAGACACATGGAAAGGATTCAGTATAGCAGCTTTCAAGGACATTTTGCCTGTGGTGAAACTTTCAATATCTTCTGGTGTTATGGTTTGGTAAATTTTATCTCATTATCGTTATTTTTTATCGAATACTAAAACTTACGTGTTAAGATCTAGAAAATTCAATTTTTATTTTTCTTTTTAAAATTTTTAACACAGCTTGGAGTTGTGGTATTATGCCATTCTGGTTCTAATAGCAGGATACGTGAGAAATGCAGAGGTTGCCATATCTGCCTTTTCTATTTGGTAAGGACTCATTATAGTCCCGTCTCAAGTGCTTCTGGCACTAGGAATATATATATATGTACTAAGTGAAACTAATTTTTGCAGCCTTAATATAGTAGCGTGGGAAACCATGATTACTGTTGGCTTGATGGGTGCTGCGTGGTAAATAGGCCAAAAAATCCTCTTCTCATTACATTTCTGTTTCGTTTTCAAAAACACATTCTCATTATTTAGACCTGTTGTAGTGTGCGAGTTGCAAATGAGCTCGGGAAAGGAGATGCTAAGGCCGTAAGATTTTCGATAAAAGTCCAACTTGTTACTTCAATATCATTAGGAGTGTTCTTTTGGATTCTGTGCTTAGTATTTGGCAAAAAGCTTGGATACTTATTCAGCAACGATGAAGAAGTTGCAAAGAGTGTTGCCGATCTTTCTCTCTTACTTGGCTTCTCGATATTGCTTAATAGCATCTACCCAATATTCTCAGGTTAGCCATATATGTTCTTTTCCAAAACGTTGGATCATGTGAAAGGGTAATCATGTTTAACACTTTAAGTTGTGAAACCATGCGATCTTCACTTATGTTAAGTTGGGAATTTTTCTCTCAACACTTTGCGTTTCTCATTTGTTATTAGGGGTGGCAGTCGGAGCAGGTTTACAGACGACAGTTGCATTTATTAATGTTTTTTGCTTCTATATTATTGGAATACCAATTGGGATTTTGCTTGGATATGTGACTGATCTTCAAGTTAAGGTAATATATTTGAGTAATTCTAGAGAGACGTGTTTATCTGACATGAATAACTGACATGAGTTAGTTGACAAACCTTTGTTTATATGAAAGTGATGGATTTAAAGGCCCACAATCATCCAATACATGATTGACAACTAAGCATGTCACTTTTTCGTGTTAGATAAACATGCCTCCTTAGAATTATTGTATATTTAGCCCTCTTGTTTTAACTCTAAAAGAATATATATATATATATATATATATATATTTGTGTCTTCATTCAAACTAATGTTGGATTCACAGGGAATATGGATTGGAATGTTGTCTGGGGTGCTAGCTGAGACAATTGCATTGTGCTTCATGGCATGGAGAACAAATTGGGATCAAGAGGTAAATTCAGAATTACTATAAGGAATCAAGACATCGTGCTGTGCAAACTTATAAATGGAAAACTTTACAAGTACCAAACAAAATAAAATTAAGTGTATATAAACTTGTTGGATGAATCTTTCTTTTTATCATTTTATTTTACAGGTAAATAAAGCTTCGGCTCGATTGGGAAGGTGGTACCTTGAGTCTCCTAATGAATCGAATCAAAAGAATGGAAATGCTTGAGTTACCAAAACAAGAAGAGCAACTGCAATGCTTATCTTCTTCAAGTTGTTTGCTTCCGTTTTCAAAGTTTTGTATTTACTTATATAGAGGGTTTTTGATGCACAATATTTTGCAGTGTTTAAATTCTGTGGTTGATAAAGAAGATACTTTTATCTAGATTTCGATGATGGAGTAACAACAACGATCCTAATGAAGTCAATTTCGGATGGTAAGAGCAAGATTGATATAAGGGGGAAAAGCTAGGGGGAAAAAGTTAAAGGGAAAAACCTATTTTGAAATAATGTTTAGGGGAAAATTGGGTTGGGGGATACGAATTGGACATGTGACGTTATTTATTTGGATTACATAGGTTTGTGTGACAAGTTCAAGGGGGGAAAGGGTTAAAAGGGTAGAAAATAGCATTTTACATTCAAAATTTACTACAATATTTGAGTTTTGGGGTGGGTGGGGCCGAAAATTTTCCCCCACAGTAATTATACTCGAACGGCTAGGCAACCATTCATATTTTTCTTCGATTCTTCAGAAATTCTTCTTTAAGACTTGCTCTTCTGTTACTGTGAGTAATGAGCCGCTCTTGCATGGTATTATCCATGGCTTTTTACCCTGAAATGAAAATGGAGAAATCAACTGGACGAAAATGATGATTCAAAAACAAGAGAAATTTAGATGCAACAAATGTATATCTTACGTGGTAAATCTGATAAATAATACTCTCTACAAATTTGTGTTTCATGCATGCATGTTGAAATTTTGAAGTGTTACATCTTCATAAATTAATCTCAATCCATTTGGTTTTAGGTTCCAGTTAGTTTCTCCGTCGTGGTTATTATTATATTTGAAGAGTTTCTATTATAAATATATGGTACCTGCTACCTAAAGGTATGAGAAAGTTATCAACGTGCAAGGAAGAATGGCCCATTAAAGTGATATTATCATTGGATGCCCATTAAAAATACTAGAGCCGATTGGTGATATTACGCAATCAGACGCATATGTTGTGAGAAATGATTGGAAACGCACATATGAATTCCTTATAATTTCCCACTATATAAACGTCTGGCAGGAAATATCTTTAGAGTAGATGCAATACAAAACTTTCTGTCAAATTTGAACTGATCATGTAATGTAAATGAAAGGTCAATTTCAGTAATGGGGACACACAATACGACTAAAATCGTGATGGAACTGTCATATTAACTTTACATATGTTTATCATCATCATTAATTAATACCAAATAAATCTTACCATCAAAAATATATCGACTTCAGAAAAAGACTCACCTTTTGATGAGAGATTTTTAACTTACCGAAGCAATTACACATTTCAAAAATTGTAAAGTACCTACCGTACGCCCCCAAAAAAAAAATTACACTTTTGCCTTTTTCTTTTCATTTTTAAATCTTTTGGTTATTAGAGTTAATTATCTCAAATATTATTAAACTTTTCAAAAATGATTATATATGCACTGTACTTTAAAATTTAGTTCCAATGTTGTTGAACCTTTTGAAAAGTTATTCCCAATAATTACTATACTTTAAAAGCTTACTTCACTTGTCATCAAACTTGTGAAAAACTTGCCCCATTAAACATTCAAGTAGTAATCATTTAAAAAATTAATGAATGAGAAATTTATGAAATGGATTTTACTATGTGATAGTTTCAATTATTAATATATGATATAATTAAATGATAAGTTTTTAATTAAAAAATAGTCTATTTTAATAAGTTTAATGGCAAATCAAGTAATATTTTGATAAGTTCAATGGTAAATATGATAATTTTTAAAATACAGTAGTGGATGAGATAACCTTTGAAAAGTATAGTGGTAATTGAGATAAATTTTAAAGTATATTGACAAGTAAGATCTCTTTCAAAAAGTTCAGTCGTATTTGATATAATTAACTTTGGTAATTGTGTTTAATTATTGAAACAAATCAGGGGCGTAGCCAGCACGCCAGACTATCCTTAGCCGGACTGAAAGATCAAAAACTCATTTATATAAATACTAATTTTCTAAAAGAGAACACAAAGTCAAATATTACAAAAAGTGTTTAACAACTCAAAGTCTAGTACTAAGCTAAAAAGTAAGTTAAACCTGACGATTCTTTAATTTAGCAAATTCGCCAATAAGAGAATCCCATAATAAATTGATCTGCAATGGTAATGCTATTGATCTGCTACTTCCGCTATTATTACACTAAAGCTCAAGAAAAATGGCATTACCATTATCATTCATTGACATTTAACACAATCCCATAATGAATTATTGGTTAAGTATATGTCTTTATCTTGCATTTATTTACAATATTATTAAGGGTTCTTTGGGCAAATACCCAGTTTGTAAATAGTTATCTCCCAACTGCCTATTATTCTTAAATATATTTGCAAAAATACATATATTAACAATTTGAAATATGTCTTCTATTAACAATCTGCTCTAAATTCTAATACAAGTATACTTATTAATAACATTATACTAAGAGGCTAGAAATAAGAAATTACCTTCAAGAATCAACTATCAAGCCTCAGATTTCATTTCAGAATGAAGAAGATTAGAAGAACAAGGTCGAAATTTAGAGCATATTTCAAAATGGCTACTTGTACTCTGTCCGCAATCCGTTGCTGCTGCCGTTTGCCGAGCCCGAGTTCATGCGCCAAGCTACCAACACCGCTGCCGTGCTACACCAACCTCGTCGTCGCCGCCCCGCCAGTCGGAATTTTGGAGTCGTTGGTGGCTTGGTACTATTTTGAGGGTTCATATTAGGGATTAGAATTAGGAATGATTTTTTCAATTCACATCTGGTCTCGTTGAAAGGCAGAAAGAAAGAATTGGGTTTGGAAATTGGGCTTGGTTAATTTTTGCCTTAAGGTCTTTTTCCCCTAGCCCAACTAATTTTTTCCCCTAATCCAAAAATATAAATTTTTTTTTGAGGCCCATGCCAATTTGGGCCTAGCTAAGGATCGGGAACCCCCCTTGAAACAAATAATCTTAATCATGAATCTCCCTCCACACACATCTATTCGGTCATCAAGTACAAGAAGCAAATAATTTTTTAAAACAGATGCATACCGTTTTGGCACCCAATATTTCATTTAGTTGCATGTATATGACATGCATATATGCAATCACATCATATATTAAGTGTTGTAAGTGACATTCATTTGGGTGTTAAAAAAAAACAATGTTTGGCGCTTGCAGTACAGTGGGGTTAACAATTTCATAATCCACAAAGGTACTTGTATTGTATGAATTAATGTCTATTTTTTCTTTTATTCCTTTTTTTTTTTTTTGAATTAATGTCTATTACTTCTATTTAGAATAATATTCTTTTTTTTTAATCCATTTAAAATCCCTACACAATTATAGAAGAGCAAACCTCTAGCACTATTCAAAAGATATCATGATGATGTCACGGTGATTTTATTTATTTTTTCTTCTTTTCTTCTTTCCTTTTCTTTTCTTTTTTCCTTTCTCTCTTTTTTTTTTTGGCTTTATTTTGTTACAGGCTTGTTTGTTGATCTCTTTTTTCTGCCTTCTTTTTTATTTTTTCTTTTTTTTGTTGAGATAATTATTTCTAATAAAATAAATATTCATACGTTTCTGCACATACACATCTCTACAATTATAAAAGATAAAATTTTTCTCATGGCACTTTTTTTAAATTCTTATTTTTTATAAAGATGTTTTTTATTCTATTCTATATATTCTGTCATTAAATTTCAAATAATATGTATAAATTGGTTCCTAATTTACTTTTTCTTATTATAATTAAATAATTAGTATCCCAAATTTTCAAATAAATTTGTTTGACTTATACGTTACGCCTAGAAATTTACAAGTGCTTTTCTATAAAATCATAGGCATTTAGGAATTTTGTATAATTTTCAAAGATTTATTTGCTAAAATAATATTTTCGTAATTTAATTTAGTGTTATAAGAATAAGCATAACTAGCTCGGATGATATATTTTATTAGAGTAGTTATATTGACACTATATTTTTTATTAACTACACCATATATTAATTGTATTGAAAGTCCTTAATGTTTTAAAATTATAATATTTATATTCGTAATCTATTGATCACATTTTTTTCTCCAATTTTTAACCGATTAGCACCTTTTATATTTTAGACATCAATTTTCTTTTACAAAATATGTTAAGATAGTGTAAAAATTTTATTTTCTCATTGTATTTTAAATAAGAAAAAAATAAAAAATAAAAAAACAAAACTCAACAATTTATTTCTTTATTTAAAAATAGGCTAATATAATTTTTCGAAAGAAACCGTCAATACCAGTATAAATGAAAAATTGATGATAAAAAATATGAAACAAAAATATTAGGAATGTAAATTATAATAATACTTATATATGAAGGACTATCATTTCAATTAAATTGTGGTGTAGATATAAAATATGTAGTGTAAATATAACTGGCCATTTTATTATAGGGTACAAGTCAAGTAAAAGAAAATTTCACTACAACTTGGTAGTTAGAGAACTATATATAAATAAATAGGTTTCCATACAAAGTACATAAGGAATTTAATTAAGAAAGTAAAAGGGGCCATTTCCTCTCAAAAACACTAAAAGCGGGTCGACCAAAATTCGTTTCTTATGTTATTTGGTCAACCAAAATGTAATGCAAACTTATAATAAAAATAAATAAATTTTAATTTTTAATATAATATTTAAAATCTTTCAGAAATTGGCAATGTTTTCTTCACATTAACATAATAAATAAATGACAGAATAGAAGGAGTATTATTTTAACAAAATCAGCCTCAAGATTATACAAGACATCATGAAAAGCACGTTTCTCAACTTTTTTCTTAAAAAAGAAAATTACTTATATTTTGAGAAGGATGAAAAAAAAAGACATGACTGTCTTTATAAGATGGAGGTAGTATATAACATTAAATTTTGGTGTTTGTCATGACTAGTTGAGAGTTAGTGTTTGTTGATATAAATGCGGCACAAATAGTATGTCTTAGAAAAAGGTATAATTGGATTTCTTTGAGATGGATGAAGATGATATCTCGATGTCTAGGAGAAATTTGGAAATTTGTTGGAGAAGAATTGAAGGAAAAAATTTTGAATTGCTCTATGCCTACAAATGAAATTCTTTGTTTTAAAATTTTCAAGCTCTTCCGATCTCCAATAACGTTTGTGTGTGTGTAAAGATCAAAAACCTTTTTTTCTTTAAAAATATTTACTCAAATTTTACGTGCAACGTACCAGACGCGTACTATTTTATATTTAAAGTGATAACATAATAATGTTATGTAGATAATTAATTTTAACAGATCGGAAGAGCGTGTGCTCTTCCGATCTTTAAAAGTGATAACATAATAATTTTACGTGCAGCGTACCAGTCGTGTACATAATAATCTTTTAACAATCATTAAAAACACTACTTTTTACTTATGTGAATAGTAAATTTTAACACTATCAATGTGAATGCTCTTATATAAGTTTATTCTTTCTTTTCCCACAACAATTTAAAAAATTTTGGGAAAGAAGTAATATTTACAAAATTTTTTTTCTAAAATACCTTTATTTAATTTAATAAGTATTAATTAATTAATTGAAGAATAGCTAAACTGCTGAATAGGCCCTAACTTCGCCCAAAAGGATCCTCGTACGGGAAAGATTGACCCAGCTCATTTATCACGGTCAGGCTTATGTTGGAGATTCAATGTGGGATAGAGAACAGTGCCTGTGGTACACAGTCCCTCACACCACGCTCCTAGCGCAAACTCTAAGCCGGCGCCTGGGGTTGTGTTGGATAACCAAACTACTACGTAGGCCCTAACTTCACCCCAAAAAGATCCTCGTAAGGGAAGGATTGACCCAGCCCATTTATCACAGTCAGGTTTGTGCTGGAGATTCGATGTGGTATAGATGAAAACACTGCACATGAGGTGCGGAAGCTAAAGCATTCTCTATTAGCTAGATTTTTTGTTAGTAACAAAAATTTCTTAAGTGGACAGCAAATACCTGGTCTCCATGGTCTTACTGACCATGGAACCCCATCACATATCCGTGTTTGCGCAGGAAACCTGCAAATCAGACCATGGAAACCCTGTGCATGAAACCTGCAAATCAGAGGGGGACTTCATTTAAGACAAGCAACACAAATTAAACCGCTGAAAATGAAAACTTATCAATGCCACTGAGTGACATGACAAATTGTAAGAAACGTGATAGCTAATTTTGTACGCCAAGTTAGTGTACTTAATTATTTTCAATTAAATCATTTTGATGCTACCTATTAATGTGTTTTTTATTTTTTTGCTGCTGATTGGTTTGTACAGTGCACAATGTGACTGGACCGGGAGAACCAGCATTGAGGGAAATTACTAATATATAGAGGCCGAACTCTGGGAAACATGTCTTGAGCAACAAGACAATCAGTTATTTGCCCTCTACTACACAACTGGAGTCTACAATGAAGAGAAATACATCATTCGTTTCCAATCTAGGAAGACAAACTCCAAGTTACTACATTGTATCTCCTAATGTCTTTTTATTACGTAAGTACTCTATTCTAGATTTTGTTTTATGATTTCAAGTCATTCAACTAAGACACTATATTATTATAGGCCAAGATAGCAGGCAGTTTGTCTCTCCCTTTTCATCTCCAGGTATTATCTACTCAACTAACATATTTTGTGCATTTATTAGTCATTGCTTTGGTGGAATTAAAGTAATTAAGTTATTATCAGTACTTAGTGGCGTATTATTAATTACATAACTTAGTTATCAAAAATTAACTTCTATTAAAATTAAGAGTGCCGAAAAACAGCAGTGTAATTTTAAGAATGTTCTAGAATTAGTTTATGAATGTTCAAGGATCAGTTTAAGAACCTATATTTTAAGAATGTTTAAAAAAAAGTTTAGTAGTGCAGAACTTGTAAATATTTAAGAATGTTTAACTAATTTGGAAGTATGTTATTAACACTACTAATTAACACTATTATCTATTGGGTTGGCTTTCAAGTTTCAGGGCGTGCTTATTAGAAATATTTGCTTTTTAGTTTTAATTGGATAAATTTCTCAAAGTGCATTATTTGTCAACTTAGAAGCACTATTACAACTGCCTTTTTTTTGTATCCTAGAAATATAAATCTGGAAAGTGCAATTTTTGACCTTAAAATCACATGACCCGTATAGAAGAATTATTAACATGGACTGATTGATTTTATTTTAATTTGATTTTATTCATACATAAAGAACTTTATTTTTGTTTAACATATTATTACTTCACAAAACTTCACTTGGGTTAATAGATTGTTATTTCTAAAGTTAAGAACTTTACTTGGGTTAAAAGATTGTTACTTGAAATCAAAAATAAAATAAGAACTATGGCTAAGATTGTATTATTTAGATGAACTCAAGTCTTTGTAAGATAAATGAACACAATAACAGATAAACTTTTACATTATTAGACAAACTAATAGATTGTTACAGTGACAGCTATCGGCCATATATGTAATTCAATTACACTACTAAAATTGTTTGTTTCATTCCCTTTTTTTAAAAAAAAAAAAAATAACACTACTTTATTTATTAAGCAATATATGAAAAGATAGTACGAATCTATTTATCGAACCACAAATTAGTCTACAAAAAGGTATTTCAATGTCAAATGCAATATAACATCTTCACCAGAAAAGAAAAAAGTTTTCAACTTTGTGAGTTACCGGAATTTGGTTAACAGACCTCCGTGTAAGGTAAACAGTGTGTGGCCATCCGGTTTCTGAAATTTTTCTGTTGAAAGACCGGAAAAAGTGATTGGAAATTTAGGGATCTAGCGCTGGGTATTATTTCTGCTAGAACCGAGAAGGAAAAAAAAATTATAATATTTTCAAGAAATTGGTAAAAAGCCCATCGTCTCAAATCAACAGAAAAAATCGATAGGATGGGCTTACCTTTTAATAGCTACTCCGGCCATCTGCGTTTATGCAGCCTCGAGTGTCTCAAATCAATAGAAAAAATTGAACATCCGTTTTGAAATTAATGGATCTATGTCTGCGTATTACCCAACTTGAACCGGCTAAAAAAAAAAGTTTAAAATGATTGGTAAAGCAAGAAAACAAAATAGGCAGTGGTATTAGATCAACTTATCTTTTTCTGTGGTTTTTTTTTTCCTTGTCGGATATCCATAGATTAGGGGGCATTGGATTCAGCGTCGGCGAATCAAAGGCGTGTCGGAGTCAAGGCTGATTCTAGGTTTCGCAAGGTGCACAAATTTGAGAGATGTAATGATGATCGGGTGATTTTACGGCTGTGCGCGCTGGATTTTTCTGACTGGGCGGCCAGCTTGAACGGGCTGTTGGGGCAGGAGGGCCGCCGTGGATGGATTTAGGGTTCAGGATTGTTTGATTTCATACTGATATATAAGGGTGTGCTCTTCCGATCTGGCCGGGCCTACTAAGAGAAGGGTCATAATATAGAGGGATAATTAGGCGGATCAGGCCTTTTTGCAGCCCATTTACTCTTTCCCTGATCCGGTGTCTTTTTTAGCAAATACCAGGTACTATGTAATATTTAAAAAAAAAACACACATTCTACAGAATATTTTGGAGAAAAGAATCCCCAAATTATTGAGGTCTCTGTCCGTTTCTCTCTGTTCGTGACTTCGATTCTAACTATTTCTCTCTACTATCGTTATCTGAGTTGTTTGTTTTTTGATCTTGTTTGTCAAGGTTTGTTCAATTTTATAGACTAGTTAGCAATGGTCCGTACTCGTAGTAGTTTTCCGCTTGCCGTTTCCTCGAAGGTAGCGGAGGGTGTTGGTTTTGATTCTGAGAGTATTAGTCCGCGGGAGAAAAATGTCTCAAAGAAGAAGCATACTCTGAGCCGTGCGAAGAAAGCTGGTGGTCCTGTTTGGCGGAAGAAGGCTAGGGTTCAACCTTCTACTATTCCTGAGGTGCTGATTATTGTTTTATTACTTCCTTTTTTTTTTTTTGTTTACTGATTTTGTTTCTACGATTATTTTTGATTTTATTTGTTGCATCTGCTAAGTACAATTGTTCTATTTTGCTGTAATGTTGTGTGTGTAGTGTTGTCATTCGTTCTATTTTTGTTTGGGTTTATTATCTGGCATTGTAACTCTCGGTGGTGTTGCTTTGGTTTAATATGTGTTTTTATTGAATGTCATTTTCCATGTATTTTATAGTAGTTTATTTTTAGTATATCTTTCTGGTTATGTATTTTTGTTTTTATTATTTACTTGCATTAATGATGTCTTATATTTTGGTTGTGAAGTTATGTTTTCTGATATTTTTATTGCTTTGTTTTATATATTTTTTTTGTGTACTTAGTTTTGTTCTTTATTTTGTTTGATTGATTAGAGCTTTTTGTTTTTATTTGTTGTCGATGTATATTACTGGTGGTTGATTTCTGTCTTTTTTTGTGACTTTTATTAATTATTAGATGCTGTCTTTTTTATTGTTTTTGTATCTTGTTCTTTATGTTGCTGCTGTGAAGTTATTTTCCTTTTATTCCAATTCTATTTGTTCTATATGATTGTGAGTTTACTGTTTTATCTTTTTTCCCTCCAGGATTGGCATTTCCGCCTCCATCTGAGATCCTGGTTCAGTGGGAGGATTACTTTGAAATCAAGTCACGGTGTTATCCGTGATGTTCAAAGTCATTTAAATCCAGAGCAACGCAGCTTGTTTGGAACTACATGCTTTAGGTACTATTTGGAGTACTCTGAGATTGTGTCCCAAACATAGGTTGTCCACAATGCTCTTTTACCTGAGGTGAAACAGCCTAACGAGGAGGAGATATGGTTTTTGATTTGCGGCAAATATTTGCGATTCTCTGTTGTAGAGTTTTGCATGGTGATAGGTTTATTATGTACTAGTTCTGATGATGTGTCTGTTTATAGTTCTCGCCGTTCAGACTTTAAGGACAGATTTTTCCCTAATGTTTCTTCTGTTTCAAATTATGGTGTTAATACTCTTTTTTTCCATCTTGATACGGATTTGAAGAATGTCTCTGACACTGACCGTGTCAGGATTTGTATTTTATACATGTTGACATTTTACTTTCATCTCACAACTTATAAGAGGAATCTCAAATTCTGTGTTAGTTGATGATTGGACTGAGATGGGGAGGTTTCTGTGGGGTAAGCAGATGTTTTCTTGGTTGTTGGCCCAGTTGAAAAGAGGGTTGCAGGATCGAGATAAAGAAGCATATCGACTGTCTGGTTTTTTGCTTGCCTTCCAGGCCTAGTTGTATGAGTGCATACCTGGTTTTGCAGATAAATTTTGTGTTTGTACTTAGACAGGTATGCCTCGTATTGTAAATTGGAGAGCAACTGATTCTCCGAGTGCTCGTGATCTGAATGATGTTTTCTTCTATAACTGTGATATAAGTTGTTTCGCTTTTATTCTTGTTTTTTTGTTTCATATTGTTTTAGATATTTTTATTTAACATATATATATATATATATATTTTTTTGACAGGTGGGTGTTGAGAACATATTTCTAACTGAAGAGAAAGAGGGTCTTCCTTATATGGCTGGCCTTGAGTTTATTGCTCTTGCTCAACCAACAATTGAAATTCCAAATGAGAAGCAGTTGAAGAAAGTTGTCGAAGATGTTTCTGATAGCGATGATGTTTCTAAAGATTCTTCTGAGAGTGATGGTTTTGAGGATACTCCACGGGCTGTTGAGCAGGGTAGACGGTGAATAATAAAGGTTGTTGAGAAGTCTTCGGCACTGGGGGAAGCGTCGTAGAGGCTTACTGTCTGAAGTTGCTGTTGAGGGAGTCAGAGACCGTGGCAAGATGCTCAGATTTGAATAGGTTTTTTCATCTAATTCCATATGTGTTCAAATGTTGTTTTTAATGTTTTTTTAGTTATTTTTTGTTTCTGCTGTTTTCATTTTGCTTTATGTCTTATGCGTTTATTGTGTTATGCTTTTTGTGTTTTGTTAGGCTGATTATACTGATGTGTTTGAAGAAAAGGTTGATCAGATGCAATCTGAGTTGAATAGTTTGATGTTTGAGTTATCAAAAGCTCGTGAAGCTAATGCTGGGTGTGTGCAAATCCGCGATCTTGTTGCTGAAATGAAGTCAATGAAGTCCGTCATTGACTCTATAAAAAATGGTCGTTGATCTGCGGTTGGTGATGGTCCTAGCATGTCATTGCAGTTTTCTTCAGTGGAAGATGCTGTTACGGCTATGGGCAACAAGTTTGATTGTTTTTATGATGAGACTAGGTCTTTGCTGTCCATGAAGCTCAGTCGGATTTGAAGTCTGAAGTTTCTGAGCTGAAGAGCGTATGATGTGTTTTATGTCAATTTTAAGGAGTTGATTGCTGATGCTATTCGGTAAGTGACTGGCATGGGTCCTAGGAAGGGTCATATATCGGATACTGTCTAGGTTGATTCTGTTTCTAGTAAAGCTGTTGTAGGTGATGAGGTAATGTTTTATATGAAATTCATATTTTCTGTTCATTTTTCCTTAATTTATTTTTTGATTATTTTTTGTTGTTTTGCTGTTGTATTTCCTAATTCTTCTATTTTCCCCTTCCAATTGATTATAGTATTTGGATAGTGACGATGCTAAGGTTGATGAGGGTGGTGAGAATGATGCGAAGGGAGGTGATAATGATGCCGGTAATGAGGTAGTCTGTCATTTGAATTTTTTTTTTATATTTTTGTGAATTTTTTGTTTCTGTGACTGTATTGAAGCATCTGAACAAAGTTGAGTCTGATAATGATGAGGAGGTGGCTGCTAGGAATGAATATGTTGCTGTCAATGAGGTAGTATTCAATATTTGTTTTTCCTTTTTTAGTTGTTTTATGTTCTACATTTTTTAATATTTTTTTTATTTTTGTTGAAATTGAAGGTGCTAGAGGAAGTTGATGTGGAGAAAGATTCTAAAGTTTGTAATAATGATACATGTGTTGAGGCTGCTGCTACTCCAGTTTTGGGTAGTCCATCCTTTGATTTACAGCTTAGCTTGAGTCCTGTGCAACAACTAACAGTTCCAGTATATGCCCGTCAGCATCTAAAGATTTTTTTGTTCGTGATGATGCGTTTTTTCTCAAGAAGAAGCTTTGGGCCGGGTTGATGCTGCATTTGATACTGTAACTAATTCATTTGTGCAGAAGATGGATAAGGTATTCTTGTTATTTTGAAAGTTGTTTTAGTTTGTTTCCTTTTGGTTTTTTTTTTTTTTTTTTTTTACTGTATGAATGAGTTTTTTTTGGTTCAATTATATTTTCCTTTATTTTATAAAATATTTTTGTTTATAGGATGGTGATATTCTTGCTGATGAGAATGTCCAGAGGTAGTTGGATGCCGCTGTTGCTGCTGCGTGTAGTATTTCAATGGAGAAGAGGAAGTATGTAATTTTTAGAACTTTTGTTTGTTTTGTTTTTGTTGTTTGTATGTGTTTTTGTTATTATATTTTATCTGCTATTTTAATTGTCTGTTTTTATATGCAGGTTGCAATTAAACAAAATGTGGTGGATATGCTACCATATCGATGTCAGGTATCTATATCTTTGGAGATGAAGATTCATGCGAGTCTCTTTGTTTTTTTTTTTTTTTTGCTTGTCTATTTTTGTTTTTTTATTTTCTAGGGACAAAAAAGATAATTAGTTTTGTTGTTACACTACACGACGCTCTTCCGATCTGTACTAATATTATTGTTAATTTTAAATAGCATGAGATTGTACAAACTCCATCACCCAAAAAAGTTGTGATAACTGATGCTGGTGATATTGATTTGAAAAGGCCACACAAGCGAGGGAAGCTATTGGTGTCGCTTTTTGTTCCTAATGATATGTCATCTGGTGGAAAGGTTGAGTGTGAGGGTGATGTTTTGCTTGTTTTGAAAGAGGAGATGGCGCCTGCTGATGATAAGGAATTAAAGAAGTTTGATGCCAGGTTCAAGTTTGTGTATAAGCCAAAGCAAAAGTTAGTGTTGTCTTTGTTGTAGTTTTTTTTTTTTTGGTTCTTTCTTATTATTTTGGTTATTTACTGAAAATTTCTTATATTTGCAAAAAGAAATTTTGTCACGTTACTGATGTGATAAATCCTCCTTTTGATTTCCAGATTACCACTGTTAGTAGTAAGATGTGGTGGTATATCTTTATTGACATTGGTAGTGATCTGAGTATTCAGGTACATCTCTACCTGTTTATTATATTTTATAATGTTTGATTTGTTCTGTTATTGGGTTTATCAGTAGATCGGAAGATCTGACAGTTGTTTTTTTCTTATTTTATATCATTACAGATATCGATGTTTGTTTCTACTTTTTGCACCAGCTAGCAAGTCATAGCTCAAAAGTTGAGATGCAGGCAACAACGACTGACTCTATTTTTGTGCATTTGATGCACAAGGATTACCAGAAGTTGTTAGATGATCCCTCATCAAACACTGCAAAACATCCAGTTATTGGCCATGTTATAGGTGGAAAGGTGGATCTGAGCAGAAGTTGAGAACACGTTGATCATGTGCTGCTTCCAGTGCTTATGTGGACAACTCCACATTGGATTTTGCTGCATTTTGATATTCAGAAGCACAATTTGCTTGTGTACAACTCCAGTTCTCCAAGTTCACATCGCAAAGAGACGCTGGAGCTCGTGGGTTTGTATTGGAAGTTGTTGCCTTATTTGATGTCACGTGCGGGTTTTTAGGGTTCAGATAAGGCTGAAGACAAGTCACATATGGTAGAGCTTGGTATGGAGTTTGTAACCAACCTGCCCTAACAAAATAATGGGTATGTTGTTGAGCATTTTAATTTATGTTAGTTGGCAATTTTTGAGTAATGATATGATGTTTTAATTTTGTCATTTTTATACTTGTTTTGCAATCATGATTTTGGGTTGTTTATGATCAAGTATGCTGAGTATCTGTTGTACAATCGCCTTCCCATGATGCCTAAGAAGTTTAACTCAGCAGCTGCTCGGTTGGATTTAGCTGCAAAATTGTTTAGTTATGGGAAGAGATCTATTGGTTCCTAGGCGTTTCTTGGTGTATTATGCTTGGTGGAAAATTTGACGATGGTGTTAATCTTAATTGTTAACAAATTTGTACAATGAAAGGGATACAAATTTCACACTTAAAATTTTGTTTTAGAATGTTATGTATATATATGTAATATATATTTCTTTTTTTGATTTTTCCTTATGTTGTATTGATTTGTTGATCTAATGATTAACTTCTCGATTTATGTTGTATTTGTTGATTTTTAATTGTGTCTTAATATTATGAGTAATGTGGTTTTGATATGTGATTAATACAGTTGTATGCCAATGAGTTGCACCAGGCTAGGTGTTAATTCTCTTGATGTTTTGTGGAATCTGTGCTGATAGTATGACTATATGTTTTGTGATAGTAGTATGGCTTATGTTTTGTATTGCTATATGTTTTGTGTCTCTTTGAGCAATTGTTCCTTTTTTGAAATAGTGTATCTACGGAGTTGAGGTATTTTGCAACTGACACGGAGTTGTTCATTCATTGTTCGTTTGTGTTGGTGTGTTGATGTGTTTTCGGGTTGTGATGTGCTTCTGGTAGTAATTGTTTTGATCTTTTTGGGCTGTGTACTGTAGGTTGGTATGTGTTTTTTTAAATTTTATTTTTGTCCCCATATTTGAGTTGTATTTGTTTTCTTAAACACATGAAATAAATTTGTAAGCATGCAAATAAAAGAGAATGTGTTCTTGGTTTCTTGTTCTATTTTGGTAACAGATTATGTTGTGTGTCTTTGTCTACAAATAAGGTGTTTACCAGTGGAAGAAGGAAAATTGTTTGTCATTGTTTTTTTGTTTTTTGTTGCTGGTATGTTGATGTGTTGTTGGCTTGTGACGTTTATGAGTTGGTAATTGTTTTGATATTTTTGGGATGTGTTGTGGTGTTTATGTGTTTTGGTGTTGCTAGGTGTTGTTTCTATTTGTTATTTTTGTTTTTTAAAATTTGACTTTTATTTGTTTTCTTAAACATATAAAATATATTTATCAGTTTTTAAATAAAGGAAGAGTGCTCCTTTTTCTTGTTTTGTTTTAGGAACAGCTTATGTTGTTTGTATTTGTGACTGTAAATGAAGTGTTGTTGTGGTGTTCTGAGGTGTTGTTTCTATTTGTTGTTTATGTTTTTCGAAATGTTACTTGTATTTATTTTCTTAAAGACATGAAACATGTTTGTAAACTTGCAGGAAACATGTTGTTGTTTTCTTATTCTGTTTTGGTGACAGGTTATGTTGTGTGTCTGTGACTGCAAATAGGTGTTTACAAGTGGAAAAAGGAATACTGTTTATCATTGTTTTTTTGTTTTGTGTTGTTGGTGTGTTAATGTGTTGTGAGCTTGTGATGTTTATGAGTGGGTAATTGTTTTGGTGTTTTTGGGATATGTTGTCGTGTTTATACGTTTTGGTGTTGCGAGGTGTTGTTTCTATTTATTGTTTTTTTTCTAAATTTGACTTGTATTTGTTTTCTTAAACATATGAAACATATTTGTCAGTTTTCAAATAAAGGAAGAGTGTTCTTTTTTTCTTGTTTTGTTTTGGTAACAACTTATGTTGTTTGTGTTTGTGACTGTAAATGAAGTGTTGTTGTGGTGTTTATGTGTTGTGGTGTTGTAAGGTGTTCTTTTTATTTTTTGTTTATGTTTTTCGAAATGTTACTTATATTTATTTTCTTAAACATATGAAACATATTTGTAAGTTTTCAAATAAAGTAAGAGTGTTTTTGTAATTGTCATTGTTTTAGCAATAGCTTATGTTGTGACTGTAAATGAAGTGTTTGCAATTGAAAGAAAGAAAAGAGTTTCCATGGTTTTTTAATTTTTGTGCGTTGTTGTATTGTGATGTGTGCAAAGTGGTACTTGTTTTGATGTTTTGGCCATATATGCTGTTGGTAGTTTTATTATTTATTTATTTATTTTTGTTCCCAAGTGTGAGTTATGTGTTTTTAGATAAACATATGAAACATATTTGTAATAAAATTCGTTTTGTGTTGTTGCAATTTATGATAACCGGCTAGTATGCACGAATTAGTTTGTTAATTCAATAACTGCTTTGTTTATGCTACCCCATGATGTAGCAGTTACAAATATGTATATACTGATTCAGAGTTATTAAATTTAACTGTCACAGTATGCTTTTGTTTTACAGAAATCTTTCATGTTCCTAGCGGTTGCAAAATGAGATTATTAGAAACAGTTACTTACAAGCAGTTACTTTGTATCATGAAACATGTACAGGAAGTTAATTGTACACACGTCTCACAAGATCTATAAAACAGATCAAATAATATTGAAAATCATTGTGTTGATAATTTCTGAAATTCTGTACTCCTTTCTTCTGGAAAATCTAACCATGTCAAATACTATACTTTTGAGGGATGTGAAGGAAACTCCACAATGGCGTGTGAAGGTCCGAGTTGCGTGAAAATGGGTTGTTCCACAGGCTGCTGAAAATCCAAGAACATTAGAAATACTTTTGGTAGACAAAGGAGGAATAGAATTCAAGCAACAGTTATAGATTCTCTAATTGAGCAGTTTGACAGTTATATTTATGAATATCAGTTGTTTGCATAAGATATATTTCTGTTAGAGACAATGTAGGCATTTATCAAGCAACAACTCATTCACGCCGTCTATACTTCACAAGTAATACTTTTATTGGTGAAACAGTTCATAAAGGTTTCCTTTTCAACATTTGCAATTTCCTCTCATTTGTTGAAATACAAGAAACAGGCCATTCTGAACAAGCACTTTTAGTTAGTGATCTCTCCTTCTGTATTTTAGTTTTTGCCCTTAAAGAAAAGGAATTATTGTTCTTACCTTTCTCAGTGTTGCATTAAGTTAATTTTTTTAACTTTTTTATGCACAACTATCATAGGGGAGATTGTGACAGTAGACAGTTCCGCAATGTATGTTTCTAGTAACAGTGGGGTAGAAAGAAATGTTGAGTTGAGATTGGATGATTCAGAGTAAGAAAAAACTTAAATAAATTTTATATGTTAAAATTGTTTAACTATAAATAGAAATTCTTTCTCTACTTAATTGTTTTGAATACTTCATTGAATGGCTATAGGAAAAATCAGATTTCATGCAGTTTGACGGATAGATATGCAAGGTTATTTTGTGAGTGTTCAAGAAATAGTCCAAATGAAAAACGCTTCATTATGTTATAGATTTGCCGGACACAAATAATTGAAAGTTTGTTTTTAGTGTGTAATATAGTATTACCTAAATTAAAAAAGTAGAATACACAATTGATACTACTATTTCAATATTTTTTATAGGCAATGTTGGAATCATTTCTGTATCTACAGCCACAAAGATGAAAGTGAATTCAGGATTGAAGGATCTTGAAGAATTTAAGCAAAGGTTTTTAAAAAGTATCTTCATTTTATTTATATATATTGGCTTTCTTGGATGTGAATATCATTTTTATTTTGTTTCTATAGTCTTTTTCCCAAGAAAGTTGGCTTTCGTGACCAACCAGCTATGAAAAGGCAAAGTGATGAGGGAACAAGTGGTGGCAATGTTGGTGAGGATGATGATAGTTCATTGCCAAAGAAGAGCCGTAACATAAGTGAGGATGATGCAAACTAATATATGCTAGAGTAGCCAGCTTATAATCACAAATATTATATGTCTTAAAATTATTAGTTATTTGTTAATTGTTGTCCTAAACATATAGTTTTATTTTCGTTTTTCTTCCTGTTAAGTGTTATGTAGTTTTGAATTTTTATTAGATGTTTAAGTACTTGTTCTATGATTTTATTTGAATATATATAACTTATACAATTCTAGGATTTGTAAGCAGTGTTTGTACTACTCATGTTATATAATTTCTATAATTTTGTTGTTCTACTGTGAGTAATCCTAAATTCAGAAACATTATTGAATTTATATGCTTAGAATTTATAACAAATACTGATAGCTTGAGTTGATATCCAAAAAATATGAACTAAGTATTTGGCAATTCAATAACAGTACAAAGAATTGTAAGTAAGATAAACTCCTGTTTTTTTGTGGTTAAAGAGATACAGTAAAAAGAAACAAAAAATTGATGGTACTAGGAATCAGATGTTCTTATTTTTCTCTTACTTTTGTTGCTTTCTGTGCCTTGTTGTCCAGTGGAATCATGCCTTTGCAATTTTTACGGTTCTGACCAATTTGTTGGCATCAACTACACTTCACGATTATCTTTTTCTCAGTACAGGATCTGTGTCTTTTTTCTGTTGGTCTTCCAAAACTTTTTTTGTTATTTTGGGCAAGTACTAGCTCCGACTGTATGTGTTGTGGTATATCCTAGTCATTTTCATCTGAGACAGGGAATACAATCCCTTGATAGGTTTTCAGATACTGCAGCTTTGTGTAATACTTGGAGCAGTACTGATATTTGTCTAGTTGCAGGGTACCAAAGACTGCCAGTGCATGTGTGTATGATATTTGGTCTGTCTAGAATACCATGCAACTGCAGCTATTATTCTGAATGTCAACAGTATGTGTGATGATATCATCTTTCACTTCATGCGTGTTGTGGCTTGCTTGGGATACCTACAATAACTGGCCTACAATGCTCCCAACCTTGTATTGAGGCTGCCAAAGCTAGGAAGAGATATTTGAAACTGTTGTTGTCATCCTTCTCAATTCTGGCCACAGATCCAAGTTTTGATTTTCCCAGCATATATAGGTATGCTGGTAGTTTCTGATAAGACTAAGTTGGGTTACCACAGACTGCTCTTCCGATCTTTTCTCTCTCCCCCCATGATTTGTCATATGTTATGTTGACTCCATATTTGTTCATGATGTCTGTTTGTACATCATTTGTGGTGTAGTGTTTGTGGTGTAGTGTGCTTTGCTTGAAGTGAATTTGTACCGAATTGTTGCAGCAACAATTGAACTTGTTAGCTGTCTGTGATCAATATAGTTGCTATGTGCAGGGCATGTGTGATAGTCTCTGATCTCTCTTATACAAAAG